>WBNH01001080.1:230912-252430 GCA_013401255.1 Urocolius indicus
CCCGGAGCGAGCGGCGGCAGCCGTGCAGGCGCGGGGGGCAGCCGTCCGCCCGGCGACCCCCGTGAAGGGCGGCGTAACGGCGTGTGAGCGCGGGGCGCCGTGAGGGGCGCGTCTGCGGGGCCGCCTGCGGGAGGGCGAACGTGCGAGGGGAAAGCTTTCAACGCCGTCGCGAGTCAGACTTGTGCGGTACTTACGAAGTGGGGGGGTGGGGGGGTGGGTCTCGTGTTCATCTCACGCTGGAGTGGTACAAATCGTGTAAAACGGCGAGCGTGGGTGCTGCACTGCAGAAGGGAACGTCCCAACCGCTGGCCACATGTTGCCCCCCGAGACTTCCTAATGTCACGTCCCACTTCTTCATTGTCTTTCCTCTGTGGACTCGTGCTTTTAGTCTTCCCGCATCCTAACTGTGTTTCTGACCGTCAGAACTCATTCCTAGTCCGTTTCATATTTAGGAAAATTTATGGAATAGTTGTTGTAGTTTACCCGTACATTAAATTGGGGGAAAACAAGCCTTGTTCTTTGAACTATTAGACTTGGTAAGCTTGTGATCCCCTTAAACTTATGCTGTGTGGTGCTGACCTTGGGAATTAAGGTATTTCTGTGTATTCTACTTCTGCGTATTCACTTATCTGTTGAAAGTGAGATGTTAGTATATTAGGCAAGACAAAAAAAAAACACACAATGCAAAAGCACAGTAATGATATATTTCCATTCACCCAATAATTGTAGAAGGGCAGATTTTTTTTTTATTGGTTCTTGTTGTTTTAGTTTTTTTTTTATGTGCAGAATCATCTGTCTGAACTCTGCTCAGGCACAGAGGAATGCGAGATATTTAGCTGTTGTGATCTCAGACATTTATAAAGATCCAAATTATTAAGTGGATAAGTGGGATTAATAGATACAATATTAAAATAGTGGGGCCTATTTTATTGTAGTTCTAATTTTGCATACAAAGGAGATATTATGTAATAATATTTATGTAACAGCATGAGTAACTATTTCATTATTAAAAAATGTAGAGCCTGAGGTTGTCTGGCAGGTAGCAGGCTTTCTGTGCATGCATGTGGTTAACTCATTAAGGCTTATTTTCTTTTAAGAAAATGTTTAGGCTGTGCCATATTGTGGATGTGGCATCTTAAAGTAAACACTGAAGTACTATAGCTGTCCAGCTCTTAGGAACACAATAGATAATCCCTGGCTTCCCAAACCATAAACTTTAATATTAGTTTGCATAATAGAAGAGTTTCTAATTTGTCTTGGTTAGAGAAGACACTTCAGTCTAGTCTGCAGAGGAAGTGTGACTTGACTATCTTCTATTAATGTCTTTGTTGAACTTCTTCATTTTTCCTGCTTTCTATACCTATACTAACATTTGCTGCTAAGCTTCAAGAACTTCTACATCTCTCTGTTTGTTTGTTTTTTTTTATTTGAAAAAATGAGATAAATATAATTCTCTTTTTTTTTTTCTCCCAGGGGTGATGGAAAGGGTGCAGGACCTGTGACTGTTTAGCTTAGAATACAGAAGACTAAGGGGGGGATCTCATTAACACAAATATTTAAAAGGTGTATGTCAAGAGGATGGGGCAGCACTTTTTTCTGTGGTCTCCAGTGACAAGACGAGGGGTAATGCACACCAGTTGGAACACAAGAAGGCTGAGGGAGCCCTGGCACAGGCTGGCCAGACACAGGCTGACCAGGAGGGTTATGGAGTCTCCTTCTCTGGAGGTTTTACAACCGGCGTTCCTGAGCGACCTGTTTGAGGTGAACCTGCTTTAGCAGACGGGGTTAGACTGGATGACCTCTAGAGGTCCCTTCCAACCTCTACTGTTCTGTGGAGATCTTCAAAACCCGCCTGGATGCATTCCTGTGTAACCTGATCTAGGTGGACTTGCTTCAGCAGAAGGGTTAGAGTAGATGATCTCTAAAGGTCCCATCCAACCCTACCATTTTATGATTTGATAACCTGAGCAGTCATTGTCAGAAGTAATCTATGTGACTTCAGAGAGAGGACTATCCAATTATTTACTTGAGTTGAAATATGAAATGAAGTAGTTCAGCAAGGACAATTGCAGTGTCCTGCACCTGGGGAGGAATAACCCCATGCACTAGGACAGGCTGGGGACTAACCTGCTGGAGAGCAGCTCTGCAGAGAGAGACCTGGGAGTCCTGGTTGATAATAAACTAGCCACGAGCCAGCAATGTGCCCTTGTGGCTAAGAAGGCCAATGGCATCCTGGGATGTGTCAAGAAGAGTGTGGCCAGCAGGTTGAGGGAGGTTCTTCTCCCCCTGTACTCTACCCTCGTGAGGCCTCATCTGCAGTCCTCAGCTCGGGTCCCCAACTTGAGGGACAGGGCCACCAAGATGATCAGGGGACTGGAATGTCTTCCTTATGAGGAAAGACTGTGGGAACTGGGGCCGTTTAGCCTAGAGAAGACGGAGTGGAGATCTCATTAATATTTACAACTATCTAAATGGTGGGTGTCAGGAGGTTGAGGCATCCCTTTTTTCGATGGTATCTAGTGACAGGACAAGGGGTAATGGGATGGAGCTGGAACACAAAAAGTTCCATTTAAATATAAGAAAAAACTGTTTTCACTGTTCAGGTGAGAGAGCCCTGGCACAGGCTGCCCAAGGAGGGTGTGGAGTCTCCTTGCTTGGAGGTCTTCAGGACCCGCCTGGACGCGTTCATGCGCAACCTGATCTAGGTTGACCTGCTTCTGCAGGGGGATTGGACTAGATGATCTCCAAAGATCTCTACCATTCTATAATTCTGTGCTAATGACTTACATCTATATTGGCATTTTCTTTGAGGAAGAAGAAATAGTAGGTGTACTTATTGTTTGGTTTATGGACGATGTGATGCTTGCCTTCATTTGAGTTAGTCTGGATAAGAAAAATCCTTTTTCACTGGTTTTAACATGTATGTGTTGCCTGCAGGAAAGGAGCTCTGTTGCCGTGCTGCCTACATGACAACGAACCACTATGTCTGTATAGCCTGCTTCACCTCCAGCATGATTAGCTCTGCACGAATCTTAGTATGTTCAAAGCTGTGTGTCCATGCTGTGCAGCTAATTAGGAGCCAGGTTCAGAACAGACTCCAAATTCCACCTGCTGAGTGAAGGGGGATTGATTGGTATGTGGAAGTGGCTTATGCAGATGTTCAGAAAGTCAGACATCTAGCAGTACTGCATCTTGTGCCTAATATCAGCTACAGGCATTGGTTCTGAAGGCACTTACCTACACTTTCTGCCTCTTCTTCTGGAAATATCATGCTCAGCGAGGTACATGAATGACAAGGATTTCCAGTGTTCTTATCTTGGAGGCCTATTATGTAATCCCGTACTCAACAATTGATTTGTAAAGGTTTGCTGAAACAATCTATAAAATTCAAGTGGTTTCTTGGTATGGCGGTTGAGGGAGAGGAACCCCAGACTTTTAATTAAAAGTAATGAAGGATGAACTAGAATGGACTGAGTTGGCAATAAAATTTGATAATTTATTCATGTCTTTTGAAGAAGAAATCTCATTGTATTTGGCAAGACATATTGTATTGGTAAGACTATGCAAATCATCCCTTGATGTTCTACATTTTCATGTAATAAGAGCTTGAAAGGCAAGGAATCAAAATTTTGTTTAAGCCCAAAGATCCAGCTCTGATTTTCTGTTCTGTGAAATACAAAGAGTAAAATTTTTACTAAAATTGCAAAAAATGAAGCGAGACACCTCTGGAATTAATGTTTGAATGCATATTAGCTGGTTGAGTCATCTCATTCCATTTCACTTGGTACTTAGCATCAAGTACCAAGCCCATTGGTACTTGAAGCAGACTGACCTGTCTGTGACGTAGCGTCTTGGACAAAAGTATAATTGCAGAAATGCTACAACAGTGCCATGGTGGTAATACAATGAAAGCAGTGTTAAATTCCTGCTTTGTTGTATAAGAGTGTAGAAATTATTTGTTGCAGTAGTCTTTGTACCTGTAAAGGAACCTCATAATATTGTTGCTTATGTTTGAAAACAGTAGGTTTAATTCACTAGGTAATACTCAACTATGAAACAAAATGTCATTATCTTCTCAGGCAGTGTTTGTTTTCTGCAAGCTAGCAATTTTTGTAAATGCTTTTTATAAGAAGAAATAACCTTTGAGAAATTGCAAGGCTTGTTTATGAGAGTGAAATCCCAAGGAATATTGACTTTTTTGTTTATGTATTGTCTTTTGTTTAATTGGTAATTCTTGAGTTGTCATTTTTGCTGCTAAGTTGTGGTGCATGGAGGTATCAAAGTTTTGATTTGTTTCCTATTAGCTTTTGGCCATTTCAAATTCTTGGAGTCTTTCCTCAAGATTTTGATAACCTCATAAAAATAAGTATATAAATGCTAAGTCGATTGTTTCTCTCAGGTGCTTATTCACCTGCAGGATGACAGAACTGAACTGTAAATCTATCCATAAAGAATTCAGATTGAGACTAGATGTTACCTTAGGAGACACATTAATGAATGAGCAGAGGCTCCTAAATTACCACTTCACTTAAGAAGACTGAATGCAAGTTGCTGAGGATGCTAATTGTGAACCACATACAAGATACCTGTTGGTTTATCATAATGAGTATTGTAAAACAGTTGAAATATATTTTACATCAGAATTTTGATTTTGGGCATGATTTGAGGCTGATGGGTACACATTTGTGAACACAGAAGTGTGCTCAGTTGACAGAAGGGCCTTTGGAGAAGGCAGATAAGGAATATTTACCTAATAAAAAGCAATGCGTAATTTGAGGAATAGTATAACTGCTGTCCTCAACTGCCACTTTATATATTTTGTAGGATTTTGCATTGGGAAATCACTGATCTAAGAATGAATCATACTTCAGGGCAGCATAAAAACTCGGCCAAAGAAGAGGATGTTTTGAAGTTTCTGTTGCATGCTTTTGATTGTTTTTCTGATGCTAGATGTAATTCAGGGGTCCACAGTCAGCCAAATCCCTACCCAAATGCATTTCAGGTGGGCATCTGAATTTGGTGGCTTCACTTCTCCTTGGTTTTCTAAGGAGTGGGGGGAAATGCAGAGGCAACTGCTCTAGCTCAAATCTGGCTCCTTTCCAGCAGCAGTAGCTCTGGTATGACTCAGTGAAGGGGCCTGCTTATCTTCTTTCTTCTGATCTTCCCTCACCCTTTCCCCCTTTGCTGACCCGACTGGGCTGTATATCTGATCCCATCCCATCCCATCCCAGTGTCTGTCTCCTCTGTTGCTGCTTACTTGAGAACAAATGAGCTGATAGCAGGAACTTGGTGCTTTCTACACTCGGCTTACAATTAACTTTTTTCTCCCCTCGTTTTCACTACTGTTTCAAATTCTGTGCTCCAGTCCTTGTTTGCCATAGCCTCCTGAGCTCATTATCCCAGTGTTCACAGCTGAGTATTGTTCCAGTTGCTGCCATTACTTCAATATCTGTTTCCCAGAACTGGGCACTTCATGGAACAGTCTTCTAGCCCCTTCTGTGGCTTTGTAGTGAGAGGACACAAAACAGAATACAGACATTGTTGTGAGGCTTATGCCTCTGCCTTATGTTTTCACACCATTTCCCAAAATACATCAGCCCACAACTCTTGATAGGGGGTTACTCTGTGAACTGCAACATGGACTAGAAGAGCTTCATCATTGTACAATGCAACTCCACTTCCAGCATACTATTTCTGTATCTTGCACTGGCAGACTTCTCGTATTTCTGAAGAGCTATTTGAAAAATAACCTCATGTCCATTTGTTTCTCTTTTCTCTGGAGGTTTATAGGTTCTGTGAAATGTGAACAGGGCTGGAGTAGGAATGAGAAATTTGAGATAAAGTATTTATTCTGAGGTTGATTTCAGTGTTTGAGTTTTGTCAGTGATGCGATTGAAGGTCATTAGCTTGTAGCTTACCACATTCTTAAAAGGTTGTGTTTTTTACTGTGTTGTGGGGATTTTGTGTTTTTGGTTTTTTTTTAAAGAACCTACTGAATTTTTTGAGCAATAAGGTGATGAACTGTGAGATTCTGCTCCACTGACATGGATCTCCTTAAGTAGCAAGTTTAGTACTCATATATTGTTCTCTTTTCTCTCATAGTTCTCTTTCTTAAATAAACCTTAAAATACTGTGACAAAATTGATGTTCTAACAAAAATCCAGATTATTGGTTTCACAACCAGTTGACTGTTGGCTACTAGAGTACTCCTTGGTCAAGTCACGTGTGCTTGTCTAAAATACGCTTTGGTTATTCAGTCGAAAAAATACCAATATAACCGACACTGTGCTTGGAACTCGGTCAGCTGCAGACTTCAACGTGTTTCACAAAGTAGCTGCATCTACAGTAGGCCTAATATGTAAGTTGGGACTGATTTTTATGATCAGTGCACCTGGAAGTAGACTAACAGCTCATCTCTCTTGGTTACAACTTCCAGTTCTGTTGTATACTTCTTAATAGTGTTTTTTGGCTGCTTGTTGAAATATCTTCTTCAGTGTGTAAAATGAACCTGCTCAAAATAACACACTGGCCTGAAAATAACCAGAATAGCACATGAATATCACAACTGAGGCTGGCAGGGTTAGACATCATGTAAACACTCAATAAGAAACAGCTCGAGTTTAGTAACTTTTGCAGTCTGAGTAGACGAAGATAAGTCTCTTGAAAAGGGAAACAGGTGTGATAATGCCATGCTCTCTGTTTTTCCTTGGTCTCTCATTTCAGAGTTGCATTATTGATCATACCTTGTTCTACTGGCTGTTGTCGTTACCCTGGTTTTGTTCTTTGCTCTTGATTGACTTGATTGACCTCTGTGTGCAGCAAGCTTCTGAGAAGGATGATGATGATGATGACAATGAAAATGTAACTATTTGGAAAGAGTCAGCATGAACACTTATACTAAAAGATTTACTGTGGATTTTTGGTCTCACAGATGAAGCAGCTTTCTTACAGAAAGACTGGACAGGGTCACTCGAGATTCAGTCTCATGTTAAAGGAGATCTGCTGATCAAACCCTCAATACAATTAGCAGTCATCTTTTATTTACTTTTTTTAATTAAGCCTTTTATATCTCCAGCTATTCAAAACCCAGTTTCTGAAAAGCCAGTGTCTCATCATCCTCATCTGTCATCATTGGATGTTGACAACTGATGAACTTGCTGCTGCTTCTCTGTTTGCCGTGTCATATGTATTGTCGTTGTGTGTTACAACTGTGTGCATGTTTTAAGTTCCTGTATACGTCTCCTCTGTATTACATTCTATGAGGAAAAATTGTTTCACTGTCTGTTGAATTGCTGTCTCGGCATTTTGGAAATGTGTTCTTGACAGATAGCAAGGTATACCTGGGTAAAGGAAATAGAGGATTTGCTTAGGGTTCTGCATCAAATCAATAGCAGAACTTGATAGCACAATGAAGAAGCTACTGTCTGCAAGCAGTGTTATTTCTGTGCTACTACTCTGCTCGGTAATAAACAACAATGTTCTTTTCTACGTTGACCAAAGCTATAGTTGTGGTAGCAATTATTAAAGCCTAGACTTGATTAACAAGGTCCAGGGACTGATTGCAAAGGTCTGCTATGAAATCTGTATAGTTAGGCTGTAGCTGCACTCATATTCGTGGTACTTATATATATTCTGGTAAAACAATTCTTTTTAAGGAATGCAGTGGAATATTCCAGTATATGAGCTTGCAAACGGGCAATATTTTTCTGCTTGTGATACAGTTACCTTAAGACAGAATTTCTACTAGATATAGAGACTGTCTGAAATGCCAGTGTTTGCACAGGCTCCATTCATGTGTGTTTGTTATGGTTCTTTTCTTTCAAGAGCTGCTTTTTATTACAGAGAAGTTAAGCTGTGTAAAAAAAACTGTGGGCTTTTAGGCAGGGCATTTAAATAAAATTTCACACTTCCAGGCTGGGCTGGGCCATATGGCTTATTAGAGAACCATTTGATGTCTGTATGCTCCAGCTTTTCTGTTATCAGTATGCAGACAGCCATTTTGGATAACTTCTTTCCCCTCTACTATACATGCAGTTTGTCACATTGACAGTGTGTTTATAAGTTCATGTTATATGACTGCTGTATGTGTGCATACTTTCACAGAGTCTCAGGGTGGGGAGTCATTATCCTTGGCGATACTCAAAAACTGTTTGGATGTGGTCCTGGGCAACTGGCTTCAGCATGGGGTTTGGACCAGGTCATCTCCTTAGATCACTTCTAACCTCAACCATTCTGTGATTACTGAGATTATTCTTGTGAGCAGGGAGTGCCCAGGTGCTCTGTACAGCCTTTTTGTGTGTCCAGGTAAACACAGTTGCATCCAAATGGAGTGGAAAGGTTGCCGGGTAGCTGCCTTTAAGTTAATTACCCCACAGCTTTAAGTAAATGGAAGGTTTTGTCGGTGTTAGTAAAACTGATTTAGATTTGGAAAGAAGAAAAGAAAAAATAGTCACTACAGAAAGCACTGCTAGGTTCTGTTTGTCCCTTAGTGACAGGTTCTGTAAGAAAAAAACAAAAAAAGAGAAAGCAGGAGCAGCCACTGCTTATTTACATTCAAGTTGTGCCTCAACTGTTTGCTGACTAAACCAGTGTTTATTACAGCCAAGCTCTATGTCCTATTTTAGGTGCAATACCAACACACGGTACTCGGATCGAATATTGAAAGGATTGTGGAATGTTGCACCTAATCCATAATACTTGGCATTACTCCTCAGGGGAGGTTTAAAATACAAGTTTTCTGAGTTTTGTATAATGAGATGTATAATGAGTCTTTCATTTTGTGCTTGATACTACCTAGGTGAATTTCTGTATAGCACAGATCTTATTAAGCAGTGATAATTGGAAACTGATTCAACCCTCACTTCTGCAAGTACTGCCTTCAGATCAGTAATGAACAGATTTTTATTGCTGCCACTCCTATTATATTTATTATCCAGATGAGGAGGTTATTTTCTGGAGTTCTTGATATAGCAGCTTTTATGGTTCCTTTTAAAAAGTTACATATTTAACCTAGCTAAAATGTTACAAAAGATTTTCATTGCAGATGAACCTTCATGTTCTTGTGTATGTTTTATCCACTGACCATTAAGCAAAGGGTTTTGTGGCATTCACAGTTGTAAGCATTGAAATCTGTTTTGCTGTCTGTAGGAAATTAGAAGAGTGTGTAGACAGTTTCTTACATTGAGGTTAAAGGGCATGAAGTGTTTTTAACTTTGTGCTGTTGAATTTTTAGAACTGAGACTTAACCATCTTTACTGTTAGACCTAAATAGTAACAGTAAAAACAACCTCGTTCTGCTGTGTTTATTACCTGTTTGTCCTGCAACAGAAGTATGGTTTTACCCTCAGATAAATTTTGAGGTTGGAAAGGACCTCTAGAGATGGTCTAACTAGTCCAAGCATTGCTCAAATCAGGGTCACCTAGACCAGCTCCAAGGATGGAAGTGCCACAATCTTTGTGCGTAAGTTCCAGTGTTTGACCACCCTTGCAGTAAAACAAAACAAGCAACAGGACACCCGCCCCCCCCCCCCCCCCCCCCCCCCCCCCCCCCCCCCCCCCCCCCCCCCCCCCCCCCCCCCCCCCCCCCCCCCCCCCCCCCCCCCCCCCCCCCCCAAACATACAAAGAAAGAAAGAAACAAAAATTCTGGGCAAGTCAAATCTATTTGTTTGTTTTTAATGTTTCTCATATTTCTATTTGTGCTTATTGTCTCTTGTCCATGCATTGGACACCACTGAGGAGCGTCAGACTCGCTCTTATTTACTGCTTCTTATCACACATTAGATAGATAGATAGGTAAGATCATTCTCCCCAGCCCTCTTGTTAAGGCTACAAAATCCTGTCTCATGCAGCGTTCACTTGTATGTCTGATATTCCCAGACCTTCATTATCTTCATAGCCTCGCTCCACTGTATCCATATCTCTCTTGTACTAAAGAACCTAGACGTGGACCCAGCACTCGGGCTGCATTTTGCCAGTGGTAAGTAGAGAGGAAAGGTCATGCACGTTGACATGCTGGTGTTCTTCCTAATGCAGCTCAGGATACTGTTGCTTCATTGTTGCTGAAGCGTGTTGCTGTCTCTTGTTCATAAGGGACCCTGGTGTCCTTTTCTGCAAAGCTGCTTTCTAGACAGTCTGCCTCCAACCCATAGCTATTTATTGACTTATTTCTCCCCAGGTGAGGACTTTGCATTTCCCTTTGTAGGGCTTCATAAGATCCCTCCCTGCTCATTTCTCAAGCCTGTCAAGGTCCTGCTGAATGTCAGCACAATTCTCTGGTGTATAAGGCACTCCTCCAAATCTTATCATCTGCAAAGCTGATGAGGGTGCACCTGCTCCAGGTCATTAATGAAGATGTTAAAATAATATTGGCCTGATTATTGACCTGTAGAGCACACCATGAATGACTGGCCTCTGTGCTCCATTATTGCAAGACTGCTTCTCTTCTCTTAAGCTTCATTTCTTTCTCCACTGAATAACAGACAGAGCTGATTTAGAGCTCTCCACTGTGTGGTGGTTTTTTTTTTTTGTTACTCCTTCCTTTTTTTAACATGCCATCCTCTGAGATAAGAGTATAAATACTTCATTTCTGATTACAGCAAGGTTTGTTTTGTAGCATTTATGAAACTTCTATATAGATACCTCAGGTACGATATGACTGTGCAAAAGCAGTAAGTCCTGGTTCTCTATTTCCTGGATTTTGATGGTGTGTTTTACCTGAACAGAAGACATGGAAATGATGCAAAAACTGAATATAACTCATCATATGACTAAAAAGGGACTCTGTATCAGAAATACAGTTTTAAATTGTCCTGTGCTTTCCTTACTTTAGAAAAGTAGCATATGTTTTGCATAAAGTAATTTAACTTGGCATAGTAATTCAGGTCATTCTTGTTATTGCTCTTTTTTTACCTCTGGTTCTTAAGGAGTTTGTGCTTTCATGTATATGTTTGTAAACGTACAGTTCCCATGCAGACATAAATTTAGTCTCTTTGCACTCTAGATTCCTGTTTTGAGTTGGATAGATTTTAAAAAAAAAAAAAAAAAAGCTAAACCTACCAACAGAATGCCTCACCCACCTGAGGATGAATGGGAAGAACAGAATAAAGATCTGCTAAGCATTTACAGATTGTGCCAGTACATCAGATTTCGGTGAGCCAAAATGTTCTTATGCCAGCAGTTGGAAACCTAATCAAAGAAATAAATAGTCATTTTTAACCACTGCTGTATTAAAGATGAAAGACTTAAGAACAGAAACTAATTGTTTTAGGCGATGTGCAGATAATGGTGAATAGTCCTCACTCCAAAAAAAAAATGATGTTCTGTGTAAACGGAACATTAAAAGGTGCAGAAAGAGTGATATGTTATGAAAACAGATGGCATGGCAATATTGTTAGTCATTATTTTGTAGGAGGGATTGCCTGAATGGAAAAACAGGAGGGGAGGATGTGTTGAAAGGAAGGCTGGAAATGGGAAAGAATATGTAGAGCATGTGAGGTGAGCTGGAGGAGGGAAAGTACTGAGAGCCAGGACTGCGGAAAATACTGACGTTGGAGTTGCAACAACAGGGACCAGTTATCTAAGGCTGCTCCCTTTTGATTTCACTTGCTTTGGCTCATGGGGCTGATTGATCCCCTGGAATTTCTTATCTCCAGACTTGTGGCTGGAAGTAGATGAGGTGTTATGTGAGGTTTATTGCTCTGTGCAGTGGGAGAAGAGAGAAAGAAAACAAACCCCCCGCCTTTCCCCCCCCCCCCCCCCCCCCGACTAGGAATCATGCAAGAGGTGTAGTTTGTGTAGAGGCTCAGTTTGTGAGCATGCTTTGTGTTGTCTGCTTTCAGGAAAGTTTGTAATATTATTTTTTAGGTTAAGCAATGTGAAAATGTAAAGAAAATACTGAATATCTGCAGTTTATCTTCTCAGTGTATCAGTAGAAATAAACTAAAACCAGTCAGGCCTCAAGCCTCACTCTGCAGTGTGATCCATGCACAAGAGCATATGTCTTTTGCTGTCAAGAGAAAGATAGATGGGCCCTCATAGTGTAGCTGCGTATGTGGAAGATCTGAAAAACAGAACAAAACCCAAACACAATGAGAAACAGGTCACCACTTCAACTGATCATTTTAGTGTAAATGGGCTTTCTGTAGCCTGTTCATTTGTCATGCTCTTTGATTGCTTCCATAAGAATATTACTTACTTTGTGTTAAGCTTGATGTGTTGAAAGAAAATTGTAGCAACATCTTACTCTTTCCAAGAGTCCTTGGCTTTTTCAGGACGTCTCTTAGGGAAACCATTAGCAATGCAGTGTTTTAATTTTGGTAATAATTTGGCTTCTGTTGCCATCTGACTCACAGTAAACTATTTAATTTCACTGAATGTTTGAATTCTATGACTGAGTGCAATTTTTATTTGTAGTACTCTCATGACTGCGGACATGGTATCGTGATAGTAGAACATTGATGGTGAGAGGCTGAAGCTTTTGCATTTGACAAAGCTGTGGATATAAAATGGTGATTGTTAAATAACAGTAGGTCAGAGTGGAGTTGGCCAGAGAACCTTTAGTAAGAAACTAGCTTTGGGAGAAAATCTGGTGACTAAGATTACTGAGTAATTCTTTTATTACCTGAAG
Source organism: Urocolius indicus (assembly GCA_013401255.1). Taxonomy (NCBI): domain Eukaryota; kingdom Metazoa; phylum Chordata; class Aves; order Coliiformes; family Coliidae; genus Urocolius; species Urocolius indicus. The sequence goes on from WBNH01001080.1 coordinate 243,539, forward strand.
TATATATAATTTGGAATAGAAGGGTTAGCACGAGTAATGTTTAAAACTGAGTAGTATAAAGCTTTGACTGTTTTTATAGCTGCTCTAAAGCAGCCATCAGGTGAAGCTTGATCATGCAGTTGAATGTCTACATGTGGCTCAAAGACAGATTGATGAGTTTTTTTTTTCAAATCCAGTAGCTTGTATTTTTTCCTTTAATATTTAGTTACTGATTTGAAATGTTTTATGGTGTGCAGTGTTGAACTGGAGTTTATTAGTCCAAGAGTTTGATGCCATAGCCATCACATTGCATAAATGTTTTCTCAAGTAAACTAATTTTATTTGGCTTTTGTTTGGACAAATGCACTGTGTAGTTTTTTTAGTGCTTTTATGTGGGGAAGTCACTTAGAATCCTGGAGAAGGAAGAAAAGGAGGGGAAGAGCTGATGGAAATATTTGCTGATCGGAGGAGGCTTTTGAGAGGGGGATTGTGTGGTTTTGGTGTTTTTTTTTTTTGTGTGGTTTTTTTTGGGTTTTTTTTGTTGTTGTTTTTTTTTTAATGGAGATAGACTCAGTCTGTTGTCCTTAAATAATTGACATCTTTGATAGCACAATGTAATTGAGGTTTCAACTGTTCTAAAGCTGAAAAAAACCTTCACATTTCAGAGTATTTTGTGAGCTGCTTGTTGTTACTGTAATGAGCAACTAAAGAAAGGTAGATGATATTTTTTACTAGTTGTATGTTCTGAAATATTGCATACACTGAAGCTCTGCAGAAGAATTCTGCTATTTCAGTTCATCAAAGCAGTTAAACTGGATACTACTAGTGCTAGAGGTAGTATACTAATGTGAGGATTACAGGAAGAGATGTGTGAAAAAGGGGAGAAAAACATTCGCTCCTGAGGAATTAAAAGTCCATTCCATCTGCATCAGCGGTCTTAACATTTTTCCATCTAGACATTATTAAAATGGCTTCTTCTTCCAATATGTAGTGATCTGTTACAGATATCAGCCATTCATTTTTAATGTAAATAGACATGATGGAGTTAGATATACTCTGCGATTCTGAAGATAAGGCCCCCTCCTCAGTATCCATAAATTGTGTAATTAAATATATATCTAGAACCATAGTCTTTTTGAGTGTGGGCTTGTTAGGTAAAATTAAAATGTTCTGGGGGAAAAAAAAGTTTAAAAAGGAAACTTGTAATTCAGGATGATAGTGTCATCTGTACAAAAGGAATGAATTCTAGTAAACTTCTATAGGAAGTGATGCTTTTGGGGAGGGGGAAGTCTTGCTTTTGAATATTCATAAAAATATATTATTGTCACTGGTGCCAGACAAAATCTCTGTGTCACTTTGTTAGTTCTTGGGTAGATTTTTTTTGGTGAAAATTGAGTACTGATGAAAGGGACAGCACAATGTGGTTGTCATAGTGGAGGTAAACTAGACCTTAATTGTAGCTTCTCAAATTCTTTCCATTGTTCCAGCTAAAAAATAAACGATGAAATACTAGTTGTGGTTACTGTTAGAATACTAATAAATTATTTTTAATGTACACACTTTCTTTCCTCCTTGTAGTGCTCCTATTGCACTTTAAAAGAAATGTGAAAACTAAATGTAGTTCAATGTAATGTCTTAATCATTTTATGGAAGAAAACAAGATCACATACTCCAAAGTACAGCAGCTGTTTTACAGCTCCTGGTTGCAATGATTGTGGGTTTTTTTCCACAGCACTATTTTAGATAGTCTCCAATTTGAGTGTTTAATGTGTTGTGATTATTAATACATAATATAAAAGAACTTTATGTTCTGTTGTTATTGTGTGCAAGCTAGGATCAGAATTGAAAGGAAGGAACACGAGTTCTTTGTATGTAAGGAAGCAGGGGAGAGGTTAACCTGTTGAGTTTTATTTTTTTTTAATTAGTTTTCAGTTCACCAACTGACTTGATCACCATGATACATTACATATTTTATAAGGAGAAGTGTTTTTTCATCAGCCTATATTCTAGTAGCTGCCAGCATTTATAACAAGGAAATCTCCAAGTTGATGTTGGATGCTAGCCATGTAAAAGGATAAGGCGCCAACTGCATGAAGTGTTGTTTTTCTGGCAAACAGCTTCTGTATACACTCCTCCCTAACTCAAAGTAAACCTGATCTGAGATGGTTTCTGCTTTTGTTAGTTCAAATTTAGCTCAGAGTTCGTGAAGCATAGGTCACATCTGTAGTGAAAATTGTCACCCTTTGAGTGTTTTTGTTGTTGTACAGTGAGGTCAAGAGCTCATTTTCCATTCAGGAACTTTGGCCATGTTTTAAAATACTCAGTTGCAACTGGGCATCATAGTCTCTCACTGCCAAGCTGTATGTTGAACTATTTAGCTTTAAAAAGCGTTTTAAAAGTCATCTCTCATGAGGCTTAGAGGTATTTCTACATAGGTCTAATAATAAACAAAAGACATTACTTCAAAGAGGGTTTGTAATGGTTGGAATTGTAGTTTTTGTATTACAAATCTGTTTACCCAAAAAAAAAAATCAGACATTTTCTAATTTTAGTAAAGAACGTGATGAAAATGGAGTGATTTTTTTTTTTTTTTTTTTTTTTTTACAAAACTGAGAAATAAAGTGATACAAAAGGAATTGTGGATGCAATTAAAGCTCATAATTTCTGTTCAGTGAAAGGTGGAAAAATGAGAAATGCAGTAGATGATGATGATTATAAATAATTTATTTAGAAATGACTTGTACTTTTTCCAGTCGGAAGACAAATACTTGTGTTCTCTAATTCTTGTGTTCCCAATATCTCAAATTGGAGTCCTGTGGCCAGTGGAGTTCCACAGGAGTTGGTTCTGGAGCCAGTCGTGTTCAAAATCATCATCAATGGACCTGGATGAGGAGGCAGAGTGTACTCTCAGCAAATTCGTTGATGACACCAAACTGGGAGGACTGGCTGATTGCCCAGAAGGCTGTGCTGCCATTCAGCAGGATCTTGACCAGCTTGAGAGGTGGGCAGAGAGGAACCCCATGAGATTGAACGCAGAGTCCCGCACCTCAGGAAGAACAACCCCATGCACCAGTACAGGGTAGGGGTGACCTGCTGGAGAGCAGCTCTGCAGAGAGGGAGCTGGGAGTCTTGGTTGATAATAAACTAAACACAAGCCAACAGCAGTAGCTACAATGACAGTATTGTGTTAAAAATGTCACATTTAAAGGTCTTTGTTAACTCATACATGTTGTGGTGAAACATGTATCAGATCTTCCTGTTTTTTTTTAAGACAATTTTCTTAATATTTGAGACATTTAAATTTTAAAGATCAGTCCTTCAATTAGGTACAAGGAAGTTTGTCAGTAGGTGATCTGGTTAGTATGGTTCTATAACATCCTGACTTGACTTTTCAGTAATATGTAATATTCACAGGTCCTGTAAAATAAATGTGTTTCTGGCTACTTCTAGGAATTCTGACCTTACAGTATTTTTTTTCAAAATAGAAATGTGCTACAGATGTTTTTGGTTAGAAACAATTAGAGTCCTGTGGTTTCTTTTCTAACGCTTAATTGTCAGGGGTAGTAACTTATTTGTAAGAGAGAGTAAGCAGAACCCAGAATCCCATTTGTGATTTGCATATGAGGTTAGGTTTATAGTTCTTTATGATCATAATTTTTAAGTGATGGCTATTTTTCGTGAAGTCACAACTGAATTCCCCAGTCCATGTCCCAAACAGAATTTTATACGTTCTTTCCGGTCATAGCAGGATAAATCAAAAGACCATATCAAACAGCTGTCATTTTGAGCAATATCACTGTTGTTTGGTCATTACTTTGTACTTTTACTAATTAGGATTATTTTAAATTGGATTAAGCTCTTGCAAGGGAATAATTCATTCAAGTTGGTCTTTCAAGATTGTATTGAGGTTGAAAGCTGAGAATCATATGCAGAACCTTTGCAAAGACATTTGACTTTCTTTTAATTATACTCCTGTTATGAGGGGATATTCAGTGTTTGTCATATATATGGACTGCGTGACTGCCTTTCTGTCTGTATGCCAGGTGTGCAGTTAGCAAATGACTTTATGCTTTAAAATACTTAAGTAATTTTTAATTTGATTTTCTAGCTGTAGAGACAATGACTTGCACAAGGTCATGAGGGATCTGAAGTGAGATTCATACTCCTTTTCTTGCCTTTAGGTGTCTTAATCACAAGACCATCATTTAAGATAATGATAGGCACCAGTGTTTCTAAGAATTCCTCACAAGTTATGTACCTTTATGCCACAATATTGTGTGCAGATCTATACGGCTAAACTAATGAGTAATGGACTGGAAACAGATATTGTAGAATATGTATAAAACAAAAAATATTGTTAAAAGGGTATCTTCAGAGAGAAGCTGAAGTTGACTGTGTTCATCAGTTTTGTGCTTTTTTCCGTCATGTGTTAAAGATTTGTGGGTATTCTGTTCTGATAAATTATTTCAAAGACTCACAGCATAGCATTTTGATTTCTGAAGATTAATGTTTTGACTGTAGTGTGTCTTCTAATGTTTTTGAATCATATTCAAATACAAGTCTGCATATATGCTAGTGAACTTCCACTTTCTGAAAGAATTATTTGAAGGATAGTCTCTGACATAGTTTGGCTCACACAGGTCCTTTCTTTAAAAAAAAAAAGAAAAAAATCTTGGACAGTGAAGTTTGGCAGACAATCATATTGGAAAATAATAAACATGACTCTGCCAGAAGTGTTTGAATTTGTTACAGTCATCTGGTCTGGACTAGTAGCTGCTTAGAGGATCTATGAATAGCAACAGCAGAGGCGGAGGAGCAATTTTTCTAGAGGCATAAGATTGAAATGATTCTTATTTGGAAATCTGCCTTTGTCATCAAAGAGTTACACACGGAGATTTTCTTCTCTTAAAGATTTTTTTTTTCTTGAAGAAATTAATAATATATAGTAATAAACAAAATTTTAAATTTGCTGGAACGTTCATTTTGGAATAGGGCAGTACAGAAACACTTAGTGGCACTGATGAATGATTTTTCTGATGAAAGCTAAGACAAATAACTAGCCTTACCTGTGTTTTCAGATCTTGAGGTCTTTTCATGGTTTTGGTGGCAATTCTTTTTGGCTTTTTCTAGAAATAATAAAGTTTTCTCATAAAGGACTAGAGTCCCAGAGGTTTTTAGTCGACTCCTCTTCAGAGTTGCACAAGACTTACTATTTCTCTCAATATCAAGTTTTCAGGTTGTTTCCTTAGTCCACAGATATCACTATTAATACTATGATGTAGCGGTCATCTGTCTCAGAAGTTCCCATTGGTATCTGCTCTCAATGCACTTAGGATTAACTTTACTTTTGATATATTTAATTTAATTGAGTAGGATCAGTTAAGTGTTGGCCTTAACTATGCAAAATACTTTTTAAGCACAGATTTTTATTTCTGGTTATAGCTTGTTACCTCTAGTTCACCAAGTCTTTGCATGTTCACTGGAAGAGTTATGCATTGGAAAGCAGTCTCATGATTAGAGTGTCAGAGTTCAGATTTTATTTCTTTCCATCAGTCGTCTGTGAGGCTTTGGAAAATGCTTCAAATACATGTAGAAAATAGAAGTTAAGTCCTAACTTTTAAATTGGCGCAGTGCTTCCTTGCTAATTTGATCTAAATACGTGTAATTTGCATCATAATATTTTCACTTTTTGGTCTAATTGTGCTTAAAAATTAAATCCTTTTCTTCATTGTCGTGAACTTTGCTATCAATATTTCCAGGTTCTCTTGTCTGGATAGCTGAACAAGTACAAGTGTGTCTGTTGTTTCTTAAACTTATTGTTAATAATTTCATAATTACTGTTCAAAGAATTGAAATTAATCTTTCTCTCAAAAGGATCAGGAGCCGAGACAGCAAAATAGATTTTGTTGTTCAGAATAAGATACCGTTACTACTACTACTGGGAATAAAATGCAAATACATCCTAATCGGAAACACAAGATAGGGAATATTTGTGTTCTGTGACATGAGTATTCTCAAGAGATTTTTCTAGACTTGAACTAGTTAAGGGCCTCTAGTTCAGTAGTAATTTTATTGCTTTAGAAAACTGAGTACATCCTGAGAATTTTTATTTTTTTAATGGTTCGTGATGATGACTTTACACTTCAATAGCTCCAAAACACTTTACTAATTAGTAATCTTTATGGACTGTGAGTTAACTGCAGCAATAACTATCCAACAGACCTCAGGGACGAAAACAATGGAGGTATGATTTATCAGTGTACTTCTGAACTTATATGAACTTCATCTGTCTCCTGACACTGGGTGATTAGCCTGAAGCTGTTGTATGACTTCAGGAAGGCAGCATTTCTTTTCAACTCTTGGAAGTGTAAATAATTGCTTTTGAGGATAACCACTCATTTGTGTTTTCACTAAGCAATTAGCAGTAGTACTTTTGATTGTTGCCCAAATGTGTACTATACCATTTACATTAACAACTTGCCTGTGCTTTCAGATTTGATCAAGTTTACTGAGTTTCCCTGTGAAGTCATAGATTGGAATTCAAGCATATTTTTTACTCAGACTTGTCATGATACAGATAAAATTATTTGAGGGCCTGTGGTCCTCCAATTGTCTTGCTGCAGTTTTTCTCGAAGGGTATGTAAGCTGACATAATGTGCTGGTAAATACTCTTCAGAGAATCTCGGCAGGAAAAGTGAAATATACCAGTAGAAGTACATGGATGAACAAAAATAGTACTGAAGATGCAGAATGAGTGAATGGTATTTTACAAGGTTAACCTGGACCTTCACGTTCGATTGCTCCTCTTTGAGTTGTCCGTGTAGTAACCAGATGCAAGAGTATCTAAACACATACATGAATAAAACAAAAGCTATTTTCAAAGAGATGGAAACAATCACATCTCTGACAATGAAAACAAAAATATGCTCAGTAGCTTCTAGTCCTCTTTGTTTTCTTTTATGACTAGCTTCTACTATTCCAATAGTTATAGGATGGGAAAACAATGGATTGGGAAAACTACCATATGTGTATTCTGCTGTCAGATGAAAGAAATACCTAATAAATGCTTGTTTCTGTAAGCCCTTGGGTAAAAAGCAATAAAGCCACTACTGAAAACCAACCAGTATGGAATAAACTGGTTTCAGATATTTACTTTGTAAGAATTTTATCAAATGTTGTATTCAAAATGCATAAAAGTACTTCTCATAGCAAATGTATAGTGTTATCCTCAAGTTTTACCCATTAGGAACAGGGAACTTCTAGAGTTTGGTACAGGTCCACCAAAGATGATCAAGAGACTGGAGTATCTTCCTTACGAGGAAAGGCTGTGAGACCTGGGGCTCTTCAGCCTAGATAAGAGAAGACAGAGGGGGCATCTCATTAACACAAGTATTTAAAAGATGTTTGTCAAGAGGATAGGGCACCACTTTTTTCTGTTGTGTCAAGTGACAGGACAAGAGGTAATGGACAAAAGCTGGGACACAAAAAAGCACAAAAAGTTCCACTTAAGCATAAAGAAAAACTACTTTTATGGTTCTCTTCTCTGGAGGTTTTCAAAGCCCAACTGGATGTGTCCCTGTGTCTTAATCTAGGTGAACCTGCTTTAGCAGAGGGATTGGACTAGATCTCTAGAGGTCTTTCCAGCTCCTACCATTCTGTGATTCTGTGGTCTTTATTTATAACACGTACAGCATCCTGGGAGTTAAATGGGTTATGTTTTGTTTACTTTTTTTCCCTTCTGCTTGCTCCCTCTTTTAGTTAATACTTAGTCCTAAAACTCTCCAATGTGCTTTTTGTTGTTTTGGTTTGGTTTAGACCTATGCTACCTCTGCTCTTGTATGAAAAGCCTTTAGTCCACGTGGACCTTTGATTAATGCAGTGAGATGTCTGTGTTTTGTTTGGATATCGTTACTACAGTTTTGAGGTTGTAGTGAGGAGCTTAATGAAGTCCTATGGGTTTCTTAAATGTGTCATGTAATCCATCCTATTACTAAAATATGTAGCTTTTAAACAGATACCAGATAAGAACTGAGGACTTACTTTCATCCAGCTACATGATGGTGGTGATTATTTTCTCAGTGCGTTAGAAATGCAAGTTCTCTTGCATTTTTTAAGCATTCCTGTTGCTTTTGATTCAACTCAAAAGCTTAATGCAATAAGAGTCAAAATATTTGTATTGAACTTGTGTAGATATTTATTTCCTTTTTTAGAACTTGGTAATCAGTGGACATAATTTTTCAAAACCTGAACCAATAAAGTTCTGTTAGTGGAACTTTGTATGCAGGTTTACGTAGTCTGTGCTATCCCTAGCCATCTTCAATTTAAGCAGGATTTTGTGTAAAGCCAAACTTCTTACAATAGCAGCAGCAATCTCAGAGGATGTAAGAGAAGGTATCTGGGGAACACAGGTAGGTTTTTTGTTTTAACTTTATTTTCAAATGGGAACGAGTTTTGTTGTAGTTGCAAGGAAACATTCAACACCATAACCAAGTCAATTCAGTAAAATGCTGTCTGCTTGAGCTGTCAGAGAGAGTGAAACAACAGCTCTGAGGTCTGAACTAACTCAGTCTTGAAATGGTGCCAAATCTGACTGCCAATAGTGATGTTCCAAAATGTCAGAGTACATTACTGTTTCACTGTTCATTGAGCTCTAGAAAGTAGCACCATACTTACATGCATCTTGGTTGCATTCTGAAAAATACAGAGCCCAGACAGGCTGACAGAGTCAATAAAATGAATAAAAAGAACACAAGTGAACTAAACAACAAGAAGCTCACAGATATGGAATAGCTTTTCTGAAATAAATATTGTAAAACTGTAGAATTATTGATACAATTACTGTCAATTCAGGAGGCTTCAATCATAGGGCATGCACATGTTAATAAGTGAAGTTTGATGATGTTTATTTCCTTG
>WBNH01001080.1:255729-363533 GCA_013401255.1 Urocolius indicus
TGAACCCACATGCTGTAACTAATATATACATATATATATGTATATATAAAATGTCCATAGTTACAAGTTTTTTTTGTTTTTTTTAATCTACAGTGTATGATGAGTTCAATTTTATTGGTTTTGAGCTCTATGCTAAAAATATTAATTCTTGCATGCTTTTGCACATCTGTTTTTTGTATAGTCACTGATGCATTTTTTATGGGTTTATTCTTCTACTGTTTTGTTTTATTACAGCTTTATTGTTATTTAGCCATGTGCTCTGAAGTAGAAGTATGTTGGTTCTTTCTGGCCTGGTGAACAACCATATTCATTGTAACTGCAACAAAACTAAAGAAAGTAATTCTTGAGAATAGAGAACACAGAAGAGCTGCTTGGCAATTTTTATTTATTTTTTTAATGTTCACTGCAATGTACAGAATTCAAGGTAATGCAGAGCTCGGCACCTGATACTCTGTTTCATTTGTTTTGACTTATAACATGGTTGCAGAGTAAGAGGAATTTAATAACTTTAGGGGTTTCATCCTTTTAAGAAGAATAAATGCTTCACACAAGAAGCTACTGGTTATAAGGTTTATTTTTAATGAACTATTTTAGTGCAAGTTGACTGTGGAATTCGTTTATATCCATGATGTTATACTGTTGACAGAATTCAAGGAAGACAAAGAGTTGCAGAAAGTTAAATAGTGCAGCAGCCATACATAGTTATGTAAATCACTCGATAGAGTTTGGGTATTCAAACAAAGTAGGATGTTTTATGTAAGAACAAAGAGTGTCCATGGTATAGAAAACAATGAGTGTGGAAAGAATTTCAGGTCATAGCAAATAAGCAACTGAAAGAGCTAATGTCAGTTTTGTTTAAGTTATTAAGAAGAGAATGCTGAGGAGGTTGAAGGTAGCATTTGTGAAACAGATGTGATAAGCAGTGTGTTCAGCTCCTGCACAAATACCATTTAAATAATGTTGAAAAAACATAGAAGGCTCAGAAAAGAGCTTAAACAAGTTTTTTTTTTTTCTCTAGAGAATATTAAGCCATAGTTTTCTTAGATCGTATCAGGAGCTTGTAAAGAAGTGATGAGAAGTTCTAGTCTAATAAAGAAAACCACAGAATGAACAAACACCTGAAATTTAAGCTAGTCAAATTCAAATAACAGCTCAAACAAATATTTAAGCAAAGAAGAGTTTGTGAGAGGAGTTTAAGGGATTTTGAACTGGCAATTAAAGGCAAGTAGTAGCGACCTCTTCTCCTAAAGCTAGGCATGAATCTTTCTAGAATGACTGCTTTTGTCATGTGAGCTGCTGGACAACCAGATTAACTTCTAGGTCTGTGATATTCTGGAAGGCAGGTAAATTGATCAAGTCTTCCCCCATAACTTGGAAAAAAGTACATGAACGATCAGTCCACCACATTAATATAATTTGGTGCTGTATCAGGGCAGGGTTGGAAGTAGTGCTTCAGTCTCAGGAATGTGGAGTACTAGCCATAGGCTTGTGAAGTAGAAAGATTTGAGTTCCTGTTCTTCATTAGACTCCTTGTGTTATTTCAGAGCTTATTGACTTGTGCTGATCTGAGCTGTATGTAAACAACTGACCCCAAGTATTGGGGATTTCCATAAAGTCTATGGGTTAGGATTATGCTTTATCTTGGAGCTCATGAGAGAGCTCACTTGCTTTGCACCATCGCTTTCAGGGTGTTACCTTGTAGTAACAGCTATGCAAACTGCCATGGCAGGACCAGCTGATATCCTGTAAATTTATGTGCTAGTTCAACATGCTGTAACTTGTGCATGTGGTCTTTTTTCCAGGAATGGCAGACAAAACATCATGCCTGTACTTTCAAAGCATTTGGACAATCAATTGTAGTGTCTTCACCTCGTGTCACTACCAGTGGAATCTGGATTTGAAACTAAATGCAATTCATTGTGTATATTAGCATGGTTTCCTCTGTGTGAGAAAGCCCTTATCCAAAAGGATGTTAAAGGCACATGAGATACCTTATCTTTCTGTAGATCTAACCAGACCAAACAGTGCCTGAAAAGGTAAGTATGTCAGCCTCATAAAGCTAGTATTTTTGTAAACAGAAATGCAGCTTGGCATACCCAATCTATTTTTATTCAAAGCTCATCTTAGTATATAAAAAAGCAACACTGTAAAAAGCAGTTTCAGGAGAGGACATCATTAGGCCAGACATGGTTTGATTCTCTCCTGAGTAAAACAGAAATAGAAAACCTCTGCTGTTCTTCTCTAAAGTAAGTGTATATTCATTGCTGTTAGTGTTGAGCACATCAGTATCAAGTGTACTAATGCAAAACAGAACATCACTGTATTTGAAATAGCTATCTTTCTTTCAGAAAGAAATCTAATGAAATTCAACAAGGGCCAGTGTTGAATCTTGCATCTGGGAAAGAATAACCCCATGTACCAGTACAGATTGGGAAAAGGGACCTGGGATCCTGGTGGACAGCAGGATGAGCATGAGTCAGCAATGTGCCCTTGTGGCAAAGAAGACCAGTGGCATCCTGGGGTGTATTAGAGGGGCTGTGGGCATTAGGTCAAGAGGGATTTTGTACTATTTTTTATGGTTCTTTCTTGACACCTATCTTTTTCCTCTTAGGTCAGACTTCTGTGGTAGGAGTCCTTAGGCTTGTTTCACTGTTAGGTTCGTAGAAACAGTACAGTTCTGTTGACAAGTAGGCACATGAAAAGAAGTGTACTTCAAGAGGATAATGGTAGAGACATATTTATGAAGTGAACACGGTGCACAAGGCATGTGATAGAAAGTTTGGATCCAAGTACAGATAGTTAAGTGAGCCAACATAAGGAATTGCTCATATAGAGCCGTACACATGTAGACAGGATCCATGGGCCCTAAAAATGCAAGCTGATAACTAGACAGATTATGTCATTTGTAGATGATATGACATCTACATGAAGAATAATTTTATCAGTATGTTGTCTTATGTTGACTTGTTTTTGCAATTATTATACTTCTGCTGAAATAACTGCTTTGGGATTAGGAAAGCTTTAAGAATTGCTTTAACTGCATTAGCTGTATTTGAAGTTAGACAATTATAGAATCATAGAATGGTAGGGGTTGGAAGGGACCTTTAGAGATCATCTCGTCCAACCCCCCTGCCAAAGCAGGTCCACCTAGATCAGGTCACACAGGAACACGTCCAGGCGGGTCCTGAAGACCTCCAAGGAAGGAGATTTCTGTGCCAGGGCTCCCTCATCCTCACAGTAAAACAGTTTTTCCTTGTGTTTAAATGGAACTTTTTTTTTGTGTTACAGCATCTATTACCCCTTATCCTGTCACCACATACTACAGAAATAAGTGGTGCCTCAACCTCCTGATCCTGTATTAGATGAGCTTCCATTAGACAAGGAAAGTTTTATTTATGCATGTTTATCATGTGCACTGGAGACTTGTCTGCATTATTTTTTTTAAAAGCAATGAGCTGCACGTTAGACTGGTAAGCATTTTATTTAAAAAAAAGAGAATAAAGTAGAATTAAGATACTTTAGAAAATGGCATATTTTGTAATACTCATCCCTAGAGCTATATATCATCCAGATGAGTGCAGATGTTAATTATTAGTTGCTTAACCTCAAGTTTCTCTGGAGCAAAAATGTAAGCCTGGTCACATGTCAAGGCTACAATGTTAACTTCTATCATCAGTACGTCGTAAAAGTTTTCTTAACAATAGTCTTATTCTTTTTTCCTGAATGTTGAAGTAAATGGGTATTCTTTTGCATGCTTAGCTGCAGATTGTGTTGTGTGGGTCTTATATCCTCTATTTGGAGGTATTACACTCAGATTGCTTTTGTTTCACTTTTTAAAAACTGATTTGATAAATCATAATTCTGACATAGTAACCAAGAACTGTGCTGTACTATCTCTCCTTGCAGGAATATTGCTTCATTTGTGCAGATACACGTGAATACCCAATGCTGACCCAATTTCTCACGTTACAATTTGCATGCACGTTTGTTTACAGTGTATAGGTCTTTATTTATAAAGGACATTCCCAAAACTGGTATTTGTTCATTTGCAGGGCTTGAAAGAGTGTAATTTTTGCTGTATGACATATTATCAGATTTGTGTTGTCTTTAATTCTTTTAGTCAGCTTAGGAGTCACAGCTGTTTTCTGACCAATAGGTGTGCAGTAAATCTCTGTGATGCACTTGAAATTGTAATGGTTTTGTTTATTTCTGATGTATTGTGATCCCGTAGCCTTAAAGTGTGAACACATTATTTCACATTGGTTATTTATTCTGTTTATTTTGCCCTATAAAAAAACCTACAAAGTATATAAAGTTTTACTAGTGCACTTTATTATGAAAACCTCCCAAGAAAACAAAAAGCACAAAAATGCAAGTTTCCTCATTCAATAGCCACTGTCCTAATTCTGATCTAGTCACATTAACTTTGATATAATCGCTCTGCTTTTAGAGGCACTCGATTTACTTTGCATTCTGAATTAATTAGTTCTTTTTCTCCACAAAAAAAAATCAAGTAATCTTAAGTTGTTTACAAGTGATAAGAATAATAGGATTTGTGTCTTGAAAACACAGAACGAATCCCTTTCTGTTTTATTAGTCTTTGGAAGTTATTTGCTTTGTTAGTCTAGTTTTCCAGAACTATTATAAAATATTGACTGGCCAACTTGCCTTAAAATTAAGGAATATCTAGAGATCATTGTTGTTTTTAAAACCACTTAATACTTTCAGGAGTTTTCTATCAATAGCTGTTGAAAAGCTGGCCTCAAGAAAACAGTGTTTAGTCAAATATTTTAAGGCAGTTTAGTTAACTGGCGTTCTAGTATTTCCTTGTGTTTGCAAAAAATACTGCTTTTAATCTCTTTTTAATAAAGTCATGGAGAGGGCACAATGTAAATGCCAAATGGGTGTACATGCTGTCTAACGATTTCTTAACACTTTTAAGAATGTGACAGTACAGGTTGATTTCTTTTTAAGTAGCTAACATTAGGTTATAGTTTTGAATGCTGCATACACAGTCTACTAGTTGACATTGATACTGTATGAGTGAATAACTGGGCACAGCTGCCCTGTGCAGGTTTGCTTCTGTGTATGCTGGTATGACAGTTGTGCAGTTCTGGTGAACTTGGGGAACTGATACGTGTTGAAAGGATAATCTTTTTTGCAGGATGTATTTTTAGCCAGATGACTGTTCCAGCTGAGTTACTAGTGCAGAGGTCCAAAGTCTTGCACAATCTCAAAAGAGAAATGGAGAACAGGAGAAAGAGCAGATGACCTAGGCAGCAGCTTGTTTTTCATCTACTGTACAGCTGAATTGCTTTTTCTAAGGAATGGCCTTTCTGTGTTATGTCTTCTCTCCATATAAACACCTGGATGATGTTTTTGTAGTGAAATGCTTGGAGCACAAAGATTGTTTTGGGGTTGGATTTTTTCTTTCCTTATGTTGAATATTACTTTTTTTCCTTGCCCATGCCTTTCCTGGAGGAATAGAAAGGCATAACATAACTGAGAAGCACAAATAACAGGTTTTGTATAGCTGTATTGTTTCACTTCTCTGTAAGTGGTGTTCATGTGAAAAGTGGATGAGGGAAAGGAAGAGAATATCTTGAACATTGAAATGTTTTATATTCAATTCACCATCCGAAAACTGGAAGATCTAAGTGGACAGTTTTGTGTATGCTTGGTTCAAGTGATACTTTAATAAATCTTTTCAAAATTTTACTTTAAAATGTTGTAACTTCAAACACGTTTATATTTTAGCAATAATTCAGAGGTCATATCTAAATAAATTTGACATTTTAATTTGGAAAAATCAAACAGTAAGCAAGTAATTTACTTCTAACTCCAATGAATCTCTGTACTTTTATAATGTAGCTTCTGATGTGCTGATACGAGAAGTAAATCTTCAGCAATGCAGCTGTAATATTTGCAACCAACTGCATTCATAGTTTCACCTTCTGATATGCTTGTGGAAGTTCATCTTTGCAGATGCTGAATATGCAGATGCTGTCATAAAACTGAGTTTAGATTAAAGTTCATAAGGAATCTAGTACATTATTCATTCCAGTCACAAGATGATTTGTGCTGTTTTGCTGCTCTTATAGGGATGGAATTGTTTGCGAAAGTATAGATTCACAATTAAGGGCAGCATACAGCAATAGCTGAACCAAATGCAGTTTGTAACATACCAGGTTCACTGTTCTCGCCTGACCTGGTCTTGACTGAGAGGATTAAGTAGCGTGATAGATGTTGGTTGTGCTGAGGTTGAAGTTAACTGACATTAACTTATGTTTGGTAGATAGTTGTTCTCGGAGATGACATGGAAGAGTTGATGTCGTTCTTAAACTAGCAAGCCATATGTGTCATCATGGTTGCTTAGTTCTGATAAGAATGTTTCCTATAGGAATTTTATGACCAACCTTGACCTTCAATGTTTTCAGCTTGAACACATTTAGCTTTTACCTATCTCAAACTCTTTCATTATTCAACATCTGATTGTTAATTAATTTTCTTCTTTATGCTGTTGATCAAAATACAGTAAATCCATCAGAGGCCTAATCTGAAGTGAGCTACATGTAGGTAATGAAGGAGAAATATAGGCCTATGGACCTTTGGAAACACCAACGGAAGTTTTGATAATAAAGACTTTAGGTCCTTCTGTGTCTAGAGGGAAGGACCAAATTACTTATTGATGTTGCTCAGCAAGATCTGTCAAGTGGCATCTGTTGGCCTATTCAAATTGTTTTTTCGTACAATCATGTAATGGTTGAAGTTGGAAGGTACTTTTAAAAGTCATCTAGTCCAAACCTCCACAATGAGCAGAGACGTCTTCAGTGTTCAGAGTTGCCAAATTCTAAGAATTCCCCTTGCATCTCACATTTTCTTCTGTAAAAGTTCTGAAGTCCCTGCTTATCAGTGTTACATATAAATTCTTTGTTATAAGAACACCAAGATTGCAGTCATTAAAAAGTGTGAAGGTGTGCCAGAAATCCTTTCCCCTGGGTGAAAGCATTAGGATGATTTTCAGTAATGTGTTCAAATGCTATTATTTCCATGTTCTCTATAGCAATTAGCACATGGTACTTAGTGACTTTTTATCCAATTACTCAGCTGGTAAGCATAATCTTATTGATCATCCACAGTCAAAAACTTAACCCAACGAAAATGTTCACTCTAAGAGGGTTTTTTCCATGTAATATTGATGTATTCCTAATGTTTTGTGAAATTATCTACAAGTTGGAGCTAAGGTAATTAATTATATTATCTTGTACATGAAGAACTGAGGATCCAATTTAATCTTTTTTTTTAACTTTTGTGTGGTCTCAACCTGAAAGTGTTAGGGTTTAATATTTTTTTTAACATTACACTGGGTAATTATTTAATTAAACATAGAAATACTTCCCATTTTTCTGAGTAATTTTTAGCTGCCGTGGTGTAAAAAAGTCTCCCTCTGCCTTTTTTACACATCTTGACTTTACAATAAAAATTCTAAGAGAAAGATGGGAATGGTATCTGTTTTGTAGAATTTGTCTACTTCAGTGATGAATCTTTCTATGTGTGCTGCTACCTGCTTAATTGGCATAAATTTCTAACTACTGTGACAAATGAGTTATGCATTAGGCAAGTAAGTAACTTATTTAGCAGGTAGTTGTGACTTACTTGGAGATTCCCAGTCTTTCCCGTGTTTTGGGTAAAGCTAAGGTTCTGTGAAAGAATTGTGATCAGTTGCACAATTTAACTTATACATATATACCTGAAGAGCCAAAGGCTCAACTAGTAACAGTTCTGGCACTTCTTAAGATTTTTGTCCATAGATTGGTTGTTCAGGTTACAAGTTGAATTCAGGTTGTTGTCAGTAGTTATTAGCCAGACTGCTTTGTTGATTTTTTTTTTTTTTCCTGTCATTCTCAGACCCCTGCTTCCTGTTTTGTCCTGCATTTCTTTGTCGCTCCATTTATCTTTCCACTCTCCTTCTCCATGCATAGTTTGGAATTTTGATGTTGCTTTGGGTGGTTTTGGTGTTCTTACATTTTTCTTTCCATGCTTGCTGGATACTAGTAGTAGGTCTTCTGATAACCTGGAGAGGAGGAGTCTTAGTATTTGGATTGCAGTTTTTCTGCACTTGCTTCACACTTTATTAATGCTCATTGACAAAACTGCAGAGAAATCCCCATTATTGCTCAGATTTTGTTTTTATTTTTTAAGGAAAACTTGTAGTATATCAGTCACAAAGTATTAACTTGCTTTTTTTCTTCTAGTTGGTCCTACATTTATCCAGGGCATTTCCTGTGATTCCCATCTGAGTTAGTTGCTACGTAAAGAAAAATGACTGAAACACTTCCCATATATAGCATTTCTTAAAAGTACCTTGATCATCCTCACAGTTCTATTGTAAATCTGTGGATACACAGTCCATTAAATTGTCAACGATGAGGGCGATAATAAGAACCTTTCAGTAGGTGTAGGATGCGTGTGCTGTAAAGATTCAAGAATAGTTCCCAGGGAGCTGCCTGAGTAGTGAATTCTTTCTACAGTGACTTTTCAATGTATCCTCTGCCTTTCTGATTTCAGTCTGCTGTAGGCCATTCAAAACACAGGATGAAAAGAGCTTCTAAAGCAAGGTATCTCGGCTCTTAAAAGAACAGGAAATCTCCTAAGGCATTGACAGAAAAAGCTGTGGGCTGGTAGTGAAAATTAAACATCTTTTTTGACAACTCATCAGTGCTGGAAAGTTTGTCACATTTTTGTCACTTGATAACGTTTTAGTCTTGATCTTAAAATTTTAAGGTCAAATGTGAGGAATACATTTTTTGAAAGGTTGGTTAAAAGTGTTAAAACATACTGCCTATCACTGCTGTCATTAGTTTGGGAAAAGGAGTATGGAGGGTAGTGGGGTATTCAGATTTGAGCAGAGCAAGGGAGAAGCTAGTATTAAGTCGTAAACTCTCTGAGCATTTGTTGGAGTAACTTAAAATGTTAATTTGGTAGCTGTTTTTCCTCCCTTTGCTCATTTTGATTATGTGTGAGGGAGACTTCTTGTTTTCAGTGCAGAAAGTTAGTCAATAATTAGAGTTGTGCTGTGCACAGAATTTCAGCAATTAAAAATTTAATAGCCAGTGAGATGAACCTGTAGAATAGGAGTACCTGGACTGAGTGATATTACATCAGCAACTGATACTTCTGAGAAACACTTCAAAACATTTCTTAAAGAATGCAGATATTACAAATGCCTTGTCTTGGCAAGTGAAGCATCTAGTCTGTGCAGTCTTTACAGCTACTCTGAAAGTTATTGAGATTCAAGATGACCACCTGAAATGGTCTGTACAAGGCAAGTAGTCTTTGGATACATGCTTTCTTTAAAGTGATGAAATGTTTCATTTTTTTCTTTTTCTGTAGCACTGAGCAGAAAAAGATCTTGCAGTTCTAATTCTCTGAAGAACTGGAACAGTGGGCATGTTATCAATTAATAACTGTAACAAGCCTAAGATAAGAGTGCTACAAAGACTGGGCATTCTTTTCAGAAAGAAAGGCTAGAGCAGGCAAAAAGCCATGAAACTCTTCAAGTGCTGCCAAGAGACAGCAGACTTCACAGAAAATGAAGAGAGGGGGGATGGATGCCTAATTCAAGATGAGGAAGTGAAGTGGCATATCACAGAAGAAACCAAAATAGGAAGTAAGATAATAGTAACTTGCAAAATGTGTAGAAAAAAATAGTAACACCAGCTGTATTACTGAAAGAGCATTAATTTACATATTTTGTAGTATATAAAAGAATAAAAGAAGGCATAAAAAGATCACACTTGAAGAGTGACAGATGCTGTGTGCCTGCATTTAGCATCCTTTGACTTTAGTGGATCCTAAGGTCTTTGTTTACCTGGAGTGAGGAGGGGCGGGGAAAAACCTCCTCAGCTGTGGTTACTGAGGTCTGACAACTATATTCACAGCAGGAGACAAAAAGCTAAAATACAGGTTCTTTTGAAATACTGTGGATAAATCTGTGGTAAAAGAATAACTCTTTAAAACTAGCTAGTTGCATTTACTTCTGGCTTCAAGGCTATCTAACATTTGGGCAAACAAATTAAAAGAGAGAAACAACCTTACTGTCGTGTGACTTCCATATATTATGCTACTGTAGAGGAGGAGAATATCTTTCAGAATAAAAAAAATACTGAAAAATACTGTAAGCTGAATTTTATTTTTCAACAGTACTATTGTTTGTACTGTTAAAAACGGTTATTTTTGCACTTGCAGAGCAGCTCTTAAGAGTTAATCCTGAATAGCTATTGGAGATAAGAGTAATAATTAGTAAACAGCTGTTAAACTGACAAAAACAGGTTAAAAATTACCTGAAGGAAAAGGAGGTTGTTATTGTATGTGATACAAACAACAGAATTCCTCAGGATTTACAATTCTGTTAAATGAGTCAGGATTCAGAACATGAGCTTTCAAGAATACAGCCTCTGTAAACAGCCTGTGGAGCTGCTCCCTCTTTAACAGCTCTATAGAACTGAATTTGGCCAGGGATTGGGTCATAGCAAACCAGAGGCTGATGTATCAACTGTGAATCATTTCCCTTGTATAGCTGGCTGAAGGGTTCTATCATGAGAATCTAGAGGGAAAACTTAGAATAAGGATTTGAGGTATGTGCAATCTCACTTTATAGCATCTTTTTAAAAAGTTTCAATGGATTAGTGCATTTTATCGCCCTCTCTGTTTACTGTAGCTTTTCTTCCCCCACTTAGAAATGTCTTTAACATTCTGCACCTTTCTTGGAAGCACAGCCTTTCTTGAAAGGTAAGCCTGCTCATGAGTCCTCCATATAATACTTTTTCCCACATTGCTTAATTATTATATCAATAGAACCAATGTTAGATGCTGAAACTATTACATTATTTAATGTAAGTTATAGTACTATGACTAATCTATGGAAAAGTTGTGGTTAAATATCTTGACATTGCATGGGAAGGTTTTATTACTTTGGGGACTGGGGCTGCATGTTGTTTTCTGTTAATATGAGTAGGCTGAAACTTCTAATCTGGTAAAGGTTTAAAGCAGAGACTTGGCAGCTGTAACACCCTTTGAAACCTTCTGGTGAAGTTTTAGGGCACAAGGCAGCAGTCTTCTAACTCTAGGACTTGCTTTACTTTCTTACCTTTTCTCAACCTTCTTGAAGAGTTCATAGACTCTAGGAGTTGACATCCAGAGGGATCATTTCCATTAACTGGTGTGTGCTGGGTTAGACTTGGCTAAGCTACTTACTTAGGCGAACCATCCTCACCCTGGTAAGGCAAGGGGCTGAGACAGGAAAAACAGAAACAGTAAAACAGTAAGTTGAAATAATGACAGAGAAGTTATTTACCAATTACCACTGCAGGAGAAATGGATTCTACTCTGGGAATATTAACTAGTTTATTGTAAAATAAAATCAATTCAAGTAGTGTGGAACAAACTCAAACATTAAACCAACACACCTTTCCTCCATTCTCTCCCAGGCTCAGCTTCATTCCTTCACTCCAGACGCCCCAAACCATGTACCTTACCCCGTCCTGCACAGTTATGTGGAGTAAGGCACTGGGGTTGCAGTCAGTACGTAATAGTATCTCTCAGCTGCTGAATCCTCCTTCCATCTTTCTTCATCTTTGGTGTGGGCTCTCCACAGGCCACAGTTCCTTGTGCTTCACTGTAGACTCCTCTATGGACTGCAGGGGATATTTGCTCTGATGTAGGCTCTTTTATGAGCTGCAAGGGGATATCTGCACTGTCACGGAGCTCTTCCTTCTCTTTTCTCTTGCTTTGGTGTTTCCTTTTTTGAATGTTCTCATAGAGATTCCCCCAACTTGGCTGAGGGGCTCAGCTGTGCTCTGCATTGGGTCTGTTGGAGCTGACCATGTTCCACACATGAACCAGCAGCCAGCCTCTTCTCACAGCAGGCACTCGTCCATTCCCCCCGCTGACAACAACTTGCCATGTAAACCTTAAACACAAGATCCCCCCGCTGACAACAACTTGCCATGTAAACCTTAAACACAAGAGTTAGTAAAATCTTAAGAACACAATTTGTTTACTTGTTCGTGAAGTTCTGTTCCCTGCTATTACTGTTTTACACAATGCATCCCTTTCAAAAGCTGATAGAGGAGATTAAAAAGTGTCTCAAGTAAGGAAGTACTCACTAAGATTCTGCTTGTCCAAAAATTATAAGCTTATAATATACAAAAGATGTTAAGCATTTATTTAATGAAATAAAAGGGTATATGTGGTAAGGAGTATCAAGTATCAAATTTGCGTATGGGTATCTTAAGAACAGTGCTTGTTTTTATGGAGCATATCCTCTAGCTTTCATCAGCTATCTATGAGTGGGAGATCTTAATGCAAATACAAAAAAAAAAAAGAAACATTCCAAGAAATTGTCATAGGAAGTTAGCAGTCTTTGAAGAATAGAGAAAGAGAAAACAAAGAGAATCTAGTGTCACTTGTTAATGTAAACTAGCTGACTCATGACAGCATGTATACAGTGTATCATTTTTCTGGGATTGCACAAGCTTGGTGGTGTTTATAAATAGTCAACATTTCTGAAAAGTGTCTATAGAAGGTAACACCGATAGAAACTCTGAACTTAATCACAATTAATGTCAAGGGCTTTTCTCAGTAGTCTTTGGCAATAATTTATGGTGCTTTTTTGTCCTAACTAGCTATGTAGCTGACAGAAAAATTCATGTTGAACAAAAATGTTTCAACTGGTTTTGTCTGACACAGGAAAAGGAGGGGAACTGTGACTGGAACAATGTACAGGCATAACAGTGTATAATAAAAAGATGGGCCTCAGAGAGAGGTGAAAGTTCAGGTTTAGTTACCAACAGCAAAGCTTTTTCTCCTTTGAAGAGATATGTACCAATTTCCATTTACATGTGGCTTGTGTCACTTTCATCGAAAAAAAACTAAAAAGAAAACTTGTGTTGCAGTAACAGTCCTTAATGAAAGCCAGTTGATGGAAATGGAAACAAAAGGCTGTGTGACTAGCCTGTTCCCTTTTTTTACTTTTTTCCGTCTTGTACAGGGTGTGGTACACACCACTAGTTTATCTGGGACTAGTAAATATGCTCTTTTCTAATCAGCTATGCTTTGGTCAGTGTGGTCTAATATAGTCTGCCTCTGTTGCATTCATGTGTTTGCTTTTCTTACCAGAAAAACAGCTTTGCCTATGTTGCCAGCCTGTGTATGCAAAGAGCTTGGTGTGATAGCTAGAATCTGTATCAGGGACCAGCTACATTTTCCTCCTTCATGTGTTTCAGTTCATGTTAATGGCATCCTAGTGATTGTTGCCACTCATGCTAGAAATACTACTGATATTTTCCAACTGATAATATGAGTAATCTGCCAGTTGAGGAACTGAGAATAACAGATAACTCATTTTTGTAGATGAGTGTTTAGTAAGAGAATACCTAACCTTGCCTTGTGTGTCTGCTTGTTTCTACTAAGAAAAGAAGAAAATAATATTCCATTTTTTATAACTGACAAGTCATCAAGCTTCTGGCATCCAGTCCAGCAAGGACAGTCAGTCCAGCAAGGATAGTAGGATGGCTTGGACCGCAGAGGACTTGTCCTGGGTGAAAGAGGAAGAGGTTAAAGACTAGTTGGCCAAGCTTAAGGCTCATAAGTCAATGGGCATCTTATATGTTTGGATTCATTTTTTGACATATAACTAAGGTTTACATCTGAATAGTCCCT
This sequence comes from Urocolius indicus, assembly GCA_013401255.1. NCBI lineage: Eukaryota > Metazoa > Chordata > Aves > Coliiformes > Coliidae > Urocolius > Urocolius indicus. The sequence goes on from WBNH01001080.1 coordinate 269,452, forward strand.
CATCTTTGTTTTCCTTCATAGTTCAAGTGGAAGAACAAATTTGTTGACTTTATTTTCTTGCTGCACTGTGCTATCCCATAGATAGAAGATTCAGGTCTTGTATTTTTAATATGGTCAGATTGCTTCCATTTTGCTGATGCAAAAGTGACGAAAGCTGGGTACAATTTCAGCATCTGGTAGTGTGTCATGATAAAAGATTCAAGGGGCCCATTCTTTGAAGAAAGATATGTTTAGTAGTGTTTCGAAGCCTCCAAATTGCTCATCAAAGCTTGCTTTCCTTTTTTGAGGGCTTGCTAATGCAGACATGGCAATATCTTGAGTAGAATACTAATGCTTATTTCAACACTTTGTCCTGTATCTTCCTAACTATTGTGTACTCCTAGAACTGGGGTTTTATTTTTGGTCTCAGAGTATTCTTTTTATATATTTATGCTTTCAACAGATCTTTCAGATATGAAAGTACAGTTACATCAATTTTACAATGACAAAGTACATCATCTATGGTAAATAATTTGACCAAGACCACACATGAAGTCTCTCTAGGTGGGAATTGAACTCCTGTCTCTGATTCTAGGCTCTTACTTCAATATGCACTTAGTTACACAGAGATTTCTGATTTTAAATTACAGATAGAAAATATAGCCCTTTTGTCTCTCTAAGGATCTCTGCATCAAGGGTGAGGAACAATCTAGTTGTAATGAGTCATGGACCCTTATATTGCTAGTATATAAACTTTCTTTTATTATTTTCATGAGAGCAGAGATATTACATGTTACAAGGAGCAGTTACTGACTAAATAATTATAAATAACCAAACACTCCATTTTGAGTCAAACAAATGTAATTTTAAAGTATCTTTTCCTGACCTATTTACAAGTGTTACTGAAATAAATGTTTTCTCACATGCCTGGGAAAAACTGAAAGCCTTGACACAAATATATTATACATTAAAAATATCATACATGAAATATGGTCTTTAGGCTTTGCTCTTGGTTTTGTTTTGAGGCTATCTTGCTGCTGCAAGACATTATTTTATTATTCTTGTTTCTCTAGTATCCAGGATTTAAGACTACAGTCTGTGTAGTTGTCTCTTTCTTCTCACCCCTTAGAAAAAGATAATTTTTTAGCTTAATTTAAGACTCTGGGAAAAAGTTCAGAGTTTCACTTAATTGCTGAAGAGGTTACATTAATGTAATGTACTACTAGAGAACTCTTCGACGTAAAAACCATAAGAGTGTAATTTTTAAAATTACATAGGAAATGTTTTAAGAGGGAGAGACCTCAAGTTTTACTGGGGAAGAGATTTGTTGTCATCAAAGTATTATCATGGAATCATAGAATGGCAGGTTCAGAAGGGACCTGTAGAGATCATCTAGTCCAACCCCTCTGCAGAAGCAGGTTCACCGAGATCAGGTCACATAGGAACATGTCCAGGTGAGTCTTGAAGACCTCCAAGGAAGGCAACTCCACAACCCCTCGGGGCAGCCATTTTATATGGGATTCATTTGTTTTTTGAGAGAGGTAAAGCATGGTGACTTCAATTTTGTAGGCTGCACTAGCACTATAAAGTAATTGATTCCTCTTTGTTTTCAGTAGCTCGGTTCTGAGTGATATTCAGTGATCTATCAACATAACTTAAACCTAAAGCACCATCCAAACTGTGCAGAAGATGTTGATGTGCTTATCTAGGAGGTTAGAGTAAGAACTCCTGTTACAACTAGGTGCTGCTCTCTGAAGCCTTTCCATGAGAAGGAGTAGGTAGGGTTGTCTGTGGTATAGTAACTTGTATGGTGGGAAAGAAATTACTTTGAAATAGGATTCTAATATCACATTTCCGAATTTTAATTCTTAGAAATAGTTTTCTGACAGGATTGTTACTTTTCCCCACTCTCTGTAGCCATAAGTACTTACAGTTTATTTTCAATTAGCTTTGGGTTTTTTTTTCAAATCTAGATGGTTGAACAGTTCTTTGAAGATGCCTATTACATTTTAAAGAGGGTAGTTTCATATCTTTTGGTTTCTGATTCTGCTTTACTATTGTTGTTAAAGGAAGGAAGTCCCTTATGACTGTCTAGCCTTTTCTGCATCTTGCAGTGACATGCTTGATATGTTCGCATGTATTCTTCTACTAATACTGTTCTTGTTTAATTAGTCCTGCCAGTTCACAAAACTGCACTTAAAGTACTTTTAATAGATGGCATATGTATAAAAAGCCCTTTGTCTCCTATCTGCTACATTCTTTTTTTTAATCTCCAGCCAGAATTTTTCTAAAACTTTGGGATTTTGCCATGTGTTTAAGTGCTGGTGCATTTCTCCTACTTACTCCCACCTCATTGTATTTTACAATGGTCTGAGAGAAATGGGTCGTAGTTCAACAATTTAAGTAACAACTTTAGGGAGAGCTTGAACAGAACTGGTGGTTCATTTACATGTAGGAGTAGATTATATGTAATTGTTCCCCATGGCTCTGCTTAGATTCTTACAAATGGGATCAGCTTGTTCTGTAGCAAAAATATCACAGCAATATATGTTTGCATATGAACCTCATGGAACTCTTTTCTTAAGTCATATATGTCTAGATTTAGGATTTGTTTACTAAATAATAAATGAGATGATGCCTAATTCAATATGTTTCTGGTATTGAATTTCATTTGTGAAGGTTCTGTAGTCCCTTCATAAATTAAGATCTACAGGACAGGAGGTAAATGGCTTTGAGTATTGTTTATAAAAAATTAGTAAAACTGTATTACAACTTAAAGATCTCAGGTTCAGGGATTTTGTATTTTAGAATCATCCGATCTAAGGCATAAACAATACTGAGGCTGAAACACCCCTGAGCTGCAGAGTCAGGCTCTTATTTTTACTGTAGAAATCTTGCATTCCTATCTATGGTGACACAAATTCAAGTCTATATTTTATCTGTAGCCTTGTGATTGTGTCAGTCTAGTCTGAAAGCACTGGTTATGGGTATTTGTAGGTAGAACAGATCCTAGAACCTAGTGTGATTTCTTAGGGGTGTCCTGACCTTGGTGTTCACTTATAGGCATATTAGGTTCCAGTGTACTTTCATATTCTAGACTTCATTGGTTTAGGACCATCCACATGCTCTGTTCAGGCAATTGTCCCATGAGAGAGGAAGTCTTTTGGAGGAGAAAACTGGAGGCAGTATCAGCAAGAGCTTGCCTCTTGCTGGAATATGAGCCAGCAGGTAGTAATGTATGTGTGGACTTCTGTCTTCTCCTCCTCAAATATATACACAGATTCTCACATGCTAGCTGTGATGAATCCTTAGGAGTCTACTTGTTTGCAAACTTTATTGCTGAACTAGACAATACAGTGAAGTTCCTTATTAACAATTTTCACATTTTCTTTTGTACATAAATTTGTTCAATTTTATCTCAGTAGAAAGAAATTTTTAGAAGTTAAAAGCAAAATTAATTTCTTCAGTAGTCATAAAGCATTTCTCTGAGAACACTTCATAATAATCCTCAGATTCTCTAGCATATTTTCCTGTGATGAAATTAGGTGTCCACATACTTGGACAGGGGTTGCTGGACCAGATGACCTCTAGAGGTCCTTTCCAACCTCAGCCATTCTGTGATTCAGCATAGACTGCATCTCAGTTTTATCCATATGAAATCATCCTGTATGGCTGAGCTTTCTGGTGGTCAGAAGAAGTCAGTTCTCACATCCTGAGTAGTTGTTAAGCAACTTTGCATTCCTTTATCATACTGGTTTCAGTTCTCTTCTAATAATGTTAAAGATTTCTGTCTTTAGAGTTACTACAGATTTTCCTTCTAGCATTTTAAATAATACAGTAGCTCAGGTTTTATGCTTGTACGTGTTCCTAGTAATAATGTATGTGGCAACCATCTTAAAAAATAGTAGGCTGGCTTTCTGAATCTTTCTTGTAGGTTTCAAGAATACAAAAGGCTGTATTTGGTTATATTTATACCACGTGCTTTTCTAAGTATGAGTTGGGGAAGTGGGCTTTACTGTCTGAAAAATACCGATTTTATATTATTTTTGAAGTATTATTATTCTGGTTATTCATCTATATTGACATTTAGTTTGTAGTTTGTTCTTTTCAGATAAAATAGTTGGATTGCCAATTGAGTATGTCATAGTATCTTCAGGTTTTGTGTATTGCCTCTTTTGGGTTATAGCAGCACTTTTTTTTTATTCCCACTTCACCACTTCATTCAGTGCCTGAAACAGACTTCTGAATAACTCTCAGCCTTACTTCTACATTTCTGTATGTTTACTCAGCAGCCCCCTTGAGTCATACACTGGGATACTTGATCTGTGACCTGCAGATAATTCAACTAGTGCACACCCCCTTCTTGTAAGAGAGCATGGGCCAGGGAAATTTTTGGGGCAGCAGCCTCCTGCTGGCTGATAACTCATGATCACCACCAGTCTCAGCATTTACATACACATTATGTTCATTAGTTAATAGAGACTTCATATGTACAGGACATTGTGATGCATGTGTGCAGTATGTCCACGATGAGCATGAAACAGTTTTGTGGCCTGTCCCATCAGAAAACTCTGGGAATCACTTCCAGACATCCAGTTTTGCATGGGGAAATTCTGAGGAGAGCAATCATGTAAGCCATATGGCTTTTCTGCAGAATCTGCTGTTGAGCACCTCTTTCATGGATTCTACAGGTGAAAAATAAAAATGAATAGATGTAAAAGCATTTGCTGGTCCCTGTAGCAGTCAGTGCTCTAGTGGTACAAATTTGCTTCTCTCTGTATCTCTGAAAGAAACAGAAATGTAAGATTGACATATGCATAAGCGTAAAACTTCTTAACTTTATCCCAAGCCAAGTTTTAAATTTATGTTAATTGATGAGTTGCTTTTACTGGAGTCTGGGCATCAGATTCAACACCGTGACATTTGGTGCAATTTGAGGCTTTTACTTAAATGATGGAAGCAAATAATTCTTTTCTTAACACTAGCAAAGTAAGACTTGTAGTAATGTGGATTGTAAATAAAAATAGCAGTATAACCAAATATTGTGGTAAATGAGTCAGTACTAACAAGGATCAAAGTGAGTAGCTGTATAAACCCATGTAACTTGACAGGAGCTGGCCTAATAGAAGTTGTAGATCAGCCGTAGCTTGTTTGGTTTTTTGACAGAATAAAAAATGAAAAGCAGCTCAATGTGTATGTTTTGTAAGATTTCCCTGGAGTTAGATGGTAACTTGATTCTTTAGTCATTTGAAAGCTGTAGTGTTTTTCATGGTGTTTTTACACATACAAGGGAGCACAGAGGAAGGGGCAGAAGGAGACTTCATATGTGTGGGGGTTTTCAAATTCAACAATAAAATGCCGTTTCAGGTCAAGAAGGACTGTTAAATAGCTGCAGTAGAAATGGATATATTATTTTTTTAAAATTTAATTAACTTGAATAATCATCTATCTGTAAAAGTACAATTTATTTATCTATTAATTGATTGTCTTGTATAACTTAAAAGGAACTTGCAATTAAGTACAGTAAGTTTAGACTGTCTTCCTGCTCTGTATTCTGGTGCTTTGCAATTCTGTTTTCTGGGGTAGAATAACAATAACTCAGATTAGTTGAGCAACCATTAAAACAAGGGTCTTTTTTTTAAGTGTTACCAAAAAGAACAAAAGTTTGTAACTATTGGAGGGATAAGAGAATTAAGTGCAGAACTGATTTTGAGCGACAAGTTGTAGGTAGCAAACACCTGAATTTGTAAAATTTGTGGTGGGATAGACTTGTATACTTGCTAAAAATTCTTACTCTGAAGCTCCAATATCAAGTTCAGCTTGGGGTGGGTTGAATTGTTCATTTTTTTAAAAAAACAGCTTCAGTAGACATTCAAACAAATTATACATGTGCATGAATTTTAATTTCTCCTTGAATGTGATTCTGGCATACAGTTAACAAAAAAACCACCCAAACTCCTCCCAAAAACCCAACCAAACAAAATTGAATAGAGGAACTTCAGAGGTGTAAACAACTATTAATTTCCTGTAATTCTGTTGGGGTACGGGGCATCCTTTTTTTCAAAATAATTCTTAAGTACAGCCATGAGTGTACATTCAGTGTGGTAGGCGTCCAGAAGATCTCAGACTGTAACGCGAGGGATGAAGAGGAAATGAAAGGGCTGTCACGGGGCAGAGCAAGAGGAGGTGCTTATGCCATCAGATATAAGGGCATAACATAAAAAATAAAGCAGAGACTGAGCATCATCCATACCATGTATGCAGTGATCCATTCCCCTCAGCAGTCAGTGAGCTAGGAGATCAGTCTGGACTACTAGGTAATGTTGCCAGCAACGACAACAATTCAGATTTGGTGACTGTATGTAAACTAAGTGTTCTGCTACTACTACACAGATGGGTACTCTCTCAGTTCACATGCTACTGAACTTTCCTGACATATAAAGCTGTTACTGTCCTTTATTTTTTCACTAACAACAACCCCTCCCCTCCTCAATTCATAGTTTTTCTTTCTTTAATTTCTCTTTTTTTTTCTTAAGTGTATTGTTGTTTGAAGTACATAATACATAAAACAATAAATTTCTTCTCCTGAAATAGTACAAAAGCGTGGGCAGAATTCATCATAAGTGATGACCTCAACATTATGAATGAGTATTTAGGTTTTATTTAAAAGGTGCTGAAGAGACTTGATGGGGATGAAACACAGGAAGAACAAAGTTCACTTAGAAAAATAGACTTGTACTACTGTCCTTTGAGCAATTTCTTTCACTTCTAGACATTGCTTGAAGGTCTGATAGATGTATTGCTCTTGCTTCAAATATTTAACTACCAGTAAAACAAACAAACAAATAAAAAGCTCTGCTGATTGTGATATTTGAAGGCATGTGTTTATTTCATGGTATAAAAGAGGCAATCAGTCTGGATTTGGAAGCTCTGTTCTTCCTGTGCTTTGATGGACTTTGCAACTGTCTTCACTGGGGTGGGGCCAGTGGTGTACTGATGTGGGTATGAATTGGGTATAAATAATCTCAGTTTGAAAGAATGGACTTCTGTAAATCTTTTCATTGGTCTTTATGCAGAGATTTATCCAAAGAAAGTGCAAAATGATATGTTTTGACCATCACTATGGTGTGATGGGGGTTCATCAGTGACATGTGCTTATATATCATATATGATATTTTTCTGTGAAACTTTTTAGTTGACTAGTGAGAAATCATGAATGATTTTTGCTGCTGGAAGAGTGGCAAGCAGGATCTGATGTTAGTTTCAGCAGTAAATGCGTGCTCTGTTGTATTGTGATGAGAAAACTACAGAAAATGTGGGTTACAGTTGAGACTAGCCTTCCAAATGACATGGTAGGTTTGTGAGATCCTGATCCACTTTGCTGTACTCCCTTCTCTGAAGCTCAAGCTACAGTCTAGCACAGTGGGGTTTTTTTTCATGGTGTGTTCTTTTATTCTGATATTGCAGACTCATGAAAGCTAATGTTGAGAAGTGTGTTGTTAGACTAGAGAGCTGCATATGCAGTAGAGACATCTCAGGTATCCACAGATTTAAGAAGTTGAAAATCACCCGGGTTTTTTCCATATGCCAACTCACACCTTTATAACTAGAATATTGGATGTCCTAGTATAAGCTCTCGACATTATTTTTAATTTCTGACAGGTTGTGTGCTCATCCCAGTGAGGATTGGGGAGAACTAGATACTGCAGAATTTTTATAAAGGCTGAGAAACCTTTAACCATCTATCACTGACTCAGTATGCAAAATTATTCTCAGGTGTTGTGTTATTACTAGAAAGAAAATAATTAGTGGCAGATTCTGCTGTTGTACAAGCGTAATCCTTTGTATGTCATGTAAGCACAGCTGTTCTGTATTGTTTTTGTCAATGAATCAAACGTGAGAACTGCTCTAAATTGGTACCTTTTGTTTGAAATATACCTGAACTTGTTTCATAAATTTATCCTGTCTGCAGAACTTGAATCACTTAGGAACTACTTAAAAGAAGAAAAATATGTGGTCATTAGAAAATAAATGTTTGTTTACTGTTTCTTTTTAGGTCAGAAGACTTGTCTCCACCTACATGGTATCTTTCCTTACCTCTATGTACCATATGATGGTTTTGGACAGCATCCAGAATACTATCTTCGTCAAGTGGCGTTCAGCATCGACAGAGCACTTAATGTGGCATTAGGCAATCCATCTTCTACTATTCAACATGTTTTCAAAGTGTCATTAGTATCTGGAATGTAAGTGTGACCTCTTAGGATTTTTGGTTATTTGTTTTGAAGTGTTTTTGTAATTGTACTACACAGAATCATTTACTGTTGGACTTGTGTGACTGCTGTGCTTTTTTTTCTCTCCCCCAATGTAGGTCTTTGTGCAGGCCTGTATAGCTATTAAAAACCTCTTCTTGCTTGCTTTAACATAATCAACTGTTTTTTCCCTCAAAAACTTGACACGTTTTTTTCTTGTCCCTTTTAGCTTTTTCTGTCTCTGCTATTACAGCAGAACTATCCAGACAGCATTTTCTACCTGGGTTATTCTAGGCTCCTTCTGACGAGGCATGTCTTGCAGGAGCCTGATTCTAGGTCTCCATTTCTTTGTTCATCTGAGATGGCCCCTTTAGGAAGGACATCACAGAGACTGTCAGGTCATGTTTGTCTGATTCCTCTAACAGCACAGGCCATGAAGTGGAGGCTCTTAAACATTCACTGACTTGCCTGTCAAGCTGACTCTCACTTTATTTCGTGTAGTTTTCTAATACTGCTGGAGGAAACTATGCCTTTATTAAATGTTAATATTTTAAGGTTTCTCTTAATTTTTATTTAACTTGCATAACCAAAGACAGAAAAATATGTCAAATCATAATGAATAATAGGAAGCTATCCTGCAGGAACACAGTCTATACATGTGTTGAATTTTTCCTCTTCAAAGCAATATACATGCTAATTTTTAGTACTGTATAGCATGAGCTCTTTCTTTTAATACACTTTTGAAATAAGTTTTTTTTCTCTTCCCAGGCATTTTTAGTGGTATCTTCTAGATACTGCTAGTGAAGTGACTGCCATAACTTCTTATGGTTTTGGTTTTTTTTAATCAGAGCTCTGATTTGTTTTTGCAGTAACAAGGAAAGGAACTCAACAGATCTTTCTTTCTATGAGAACTATGTGAATTTTACTGTTCATCTCAACGGTGAAAGCTGGACAGAGTAAACTGTTAGAAGACAATCTTTTCTTGAATCATGGAGAAAAGAACAGATGGAGATCAGGAGAACCTACCTCTCTTCATCTGTCTTGCTTTAGAGCTTCAAAACAGTCAATACTGAAAGTTAGATGCTTGCTGCCTCAAAGAAGCATAGGAAAGAGTGTTTAATGTATTCTGTTTGCTTGTCTAAGAGGCTAATGAGAAATACCTAACAGAAGTTTTAATATATCTACATCTTGACCTAGGTAGATAGACATGCTTATGTAGTCACACAAATCTGTTTGTTTTCTTCAGACCTGAGTCAGATTCTGCTCATAGATATTATAGTGTCTCTGTGGTGAGAAACCTGTATTTTTCCTTAAGTCTTGGAGGCTATATTACCCCTTTTCTTCTGCATTATCAGGGAAATTGTTATGTAATGAAGACGTGTGCTAAACCTTTATAAGTTTAACATAATATTTTTGTTGCATCAACATACAAACATAGTGGAAGTCCAGGAATAAAAAAAGAGGCAAAATATGCTGTCCTTATGCATTGTGAAGTTTAAGTAGGTGTTCATGGCTAACCTTTGATGTGTTGTAAATCTTACTCTCCCTGCTGCCAGGGCAGTACTTGTATGGATCACTTGCCATGCAAGTACTGACTTTATTTTAAAGTAGTTTTTAATCTACATGCCTACAGCACAATGAGTCATTGTAACTCAATGTATGTAACCTGTCATTAGGTTTGTACTATCTCTATCAGAAAATAAGGATTGATTCATTATACGAGATTTGATCTCTTCCCTTTCAGCTTCAAGTTTGTGGTTTCAACTCAGGTCAGTTTTTTAAACAGTTCAGTCTAGCTTTTGAATATACTAAATGTGTGCATATTTAACTACATTAAGGTTTTTAGCAGTGTTAATGCTGTAGTTGTGCAGCTCTGCTGAGTTCGCATTTAATTGAGAACTGAAATGCCTTTGACTACTTTATTTTACTTAGCAGGTAAACAACCCAGTTGCATTTTAAAATCTCTTTATCAAAACTTAGGTTGTGATTACTGAAAATGCTAGTCTTCTTGAATTATGGCCTATTTCCCTTAACATGATGTTTTATAAGCATGTTAGATTATATTAGAATTCTAGATGCTGGAAAGTCAGTAATTCAGTCAAGTAATACCAGAGTTAATGCTGCCTGTTAAACCTCAGTTTATTCTTGACATACTCATTATGCTATATATTCTTTAATTGCATTCTCAAATCCTATTTTCTTCAGGACCCATGCCTCATTTAGTACATGAGATGATTAGTAATCACTGAAAAAGGGACAGCTATTCACTCTTCTAAGCTGTTCTCATTGTTCAGTTATTTATATTACATAGAAAATATTTACTCATTTACACCTAATCTGCGGAATTAACATCCTTAAGGACTTCGTTACAGAATTTATCAGAAAGGCTGAACACTGTTTTTGAAGCAATCCAGCATTAATAGATATATTAAAAGTATTATGGTGTGCCATCAATGTGTCAATTATGTGGAGAACATTAAAAAAAATGTTAAGCCAGAAGTGCATTCTATTTTTTTTAAGATACTTTGGCATGCATAGGGTCTACTCTTTTTCTCTTAATATGGAAACATAGTGCTTCCCTTTAGCCAGACACATAGGAGTCTTTGTTCTCCTGGATATGCAGTTTATCTTCTAGGTTTTTTACCCTGGATTTTAATACTCCTTATAGTAAAATGTGGTTGAATAACTGCTGCAGCATAACTAACTAGCTTCTTGCTTTTCTTTCTTTCTTTCTAGGCCTTTTTATGGTTACCATGAAAAGGAGAGACAGTTTATGAAGATTTATCTTTATAATCCTGCAATGGTGAAAAGGTAAGGATGTGGTGATCTGAGGTTCTAGCTGATTTCCTTATCTTGAATTAAAAAGTTAGTGTTAAAGCAAGATTCACCTGCATCTGTACAAAATAAAATCAACAAAATTGTCATCTAAATTTTTCAAAACACATAAGAAAGTTTCTGATTTTAAGCACACCAGTATTTTTTTAAGCAGTACCATGTTAGGAAAGCAAGTATGCTTGCTGCTAGATGTCTTGCATTAGCTGTAATTCTTGAACAAATTTGCATTAGGTGACTTTTCCTATTAGACACTTGACTTAAATGATTCCATTAATTTTTCTTTATAGAAGAACCCCATTGGTTGTATTTATAAATGCTTAGTGTTTTTCTTTGATTTCTAGATATATCTTGTTACTCTGATATTAATTTATCACATTGGTTTATAATTGTCCAAATACCTGCCGTTATTTTTTAATGTGTAGATATTTAGAACATCAGATTTGTCATGCTTCTAGGAAGTTCTGCTTCTGCGTACACAGTATGTAACTTTTAAAACCATGTAGGACATTTTCGTACATCTGTCAAAGAGAACTAGAGATACTTTGAAAGTTACTTCTGGTATGTAGACATATATCTGCCACAGTTACTCTGTAGAAAGATTTCTCTGGTTTATAGTGGCTTTGGATCAGTTGCAGGAGTAGTACATGTTATGGTGTTTTGAGAGATATTTTTAACTGGAAGACTCACAGTTCCTTTGTAATTAACACCAAAATGTTAAGTCATTATGAACAGAGGTAATTTTTATTGGTCTGTTATTGTGAAAACAAAATCTTAAGTTAAAAATACAACTGAGGGAAAATTTAGATGTGTAAGGATTCGATATTTTGATAAAATCAAATATCCGTATTGCTGAGCTGGAATATTTTGGGTTTATGTCCTAATTTTTCTTTACTTTTAGAGTATGTGAGCTTCTGCAAGGTGGAGCCATAATGAACAAATCATACCAGCCTCATGAAGCCCATATTCCCTACCTCCTTCAACTCTTTATAGACTACAACTTATATGGAATGAATTTAATAAACTTGGCTGCTGTCAAATTCAGAAAGGCAAGGAGAAAAAGTAAGGTGTTTATTTCTGAAGACCAAATAATTGTTTTGAAGGGTAAAAACTACCATTTTGAGCAAACTGTCACTAGCTGCCAGACTTTTGCTGTAGTTTGTGGCTGAATAGTAATCATGTGTTGTTTCCTTACCATTTGCTTTCTGTGTCAAAACAAAGTCTGTGTGTAGCTTTCTGTTGGTTTTCCTTTTTGTGCCTGGGTATTGGGCTTGAGGAGTCTGCTTCCTGAAACAAGATGCTATCCAGAAACACGTGTCCACACTTCTTTTCAAGTTGGAAGAGTACAAATAGTTGCTATTTAGTTGAAACATTTACATAAAAGATAGCATACAAATACTGTTGCTTTATTTTTTTTATGTTTGTTTTCAATGCCTATAGCAATTACTTTTCTTTTCTTGCCGTGCTTTTGTCTTTGCAAAATCATGGCTAATTATTATGCTCTATTGACAAATAATGTTTTACATGAAACACTTGTGTTTGTACTGAGGTCATTTGCTCCAAGGTGAAATTTTAAATGTGAGCAAAGGAGGTATCTGAAATTTTAATTTGAAGTAATTAGTTTGGCATTTTGAATGTATACACTTAGATAAAAATGAAGTTTGGGAAGAATATCCATAATGTTATCTAAATGCTTCAGTACAAAGGGTGAATAACGGTAGGAAAATCATAACGTCTTTAGTACTTAACATCATTTTTGCTAAAGCTAGAGTTGAAAAGAATGGTAAAGTATCATTCTGTAAATATAGCAAGTAAGAATCATGCTGACTTTATTCTTATCCCACTATTTTTATGCATATATGTTCAGACAGCAATAGATTTAGTAGATGGGGTTTCATAACTGAATGTCATCAAAAGAAAAACATACTTCTCGTACTCAGCAATAGGCCACACTTTTTGCTGGTGTCAGAACTGTAAGAAGACAAAAGATCAGCCATGGATAGAGTATCTAAAGGATTTTCAGTCATGAGGAAGTATAGCCAGATACCTTTAGTCTTCCAAATGTCCAAAGCAGCCTTCTGTATCAAAGAGTTGCTTACTTCCTTTTCCATATCTCTTTTCCCTCTCATGGTATATGAAAACCAGAAGCTATTTTTAGTCTCCTTCATTATTTATTTATGTATTGTGTATTCTCTTTCAGCTCACAGATAAGAAAGAGGAAAAGTATGAAGCAGAATTTAGTGTTTTCTTTGGTTTATAATTTCCTTTGGGATCTGACCTGAAGACCCAGACACTTGGGAATTCTGAAGTTTATATCAGATTTTGGATTATTTACTTTGAAACTTGCACAAATAGGAATTGAATTTAGGTTAAGATATTACCAGAACACAACAAATATAATTCTAATAACATCACTGCATTGAGAACATATTTTTCTTTTTATATGTATCTACATCTTAGAAAGTTAAATCATTTAAATAATAGGAGAGTTACTTCTTGAAGATTATATCATGCAGTGCTGTTTATTCTGTAGGAGCATTTGGACTGGTAGTGTTAAATAATAAATGCAATTATATAATGTTATGTGTAGAAAAAACCTAAATATTGCTGCATAAATTTAATCAATTTTTCATTCCATTTTTCTGTCTAGGTGATACATCAGGTGTCAGTAAACATCATCATATTCGTTTGCCAGAAAATTCAAGCAATGCATCTTTTATTGAATGGGAGGAAGATGAAATACCAAGGTCAGCATGCCAAATTTTTTTAGTGTATGCTGTACTTTCTTAGGTACATCAACTTGTATATTTTACAGGGTTCCAGTTCCTCTTTTAAGGGATCCTTATATGATTTATATGTTAAAAAAAAAAAGAAGTGCTAACGCGAGACAGATGATCGTGATTTAGTTTCTTTGTGTAGTTTTTGGTCCTCATGACACTTTGAGATATATGATTGTAAAAATCTCAGTGGGATTGGTAATACATTCCTTTTCTTATAGAAGTAAAGCTGTCTGAGGTGTTGGGATTTTGAGAGCTAGTGGGTAGGGAGAGAAACAATATCCGGTCCTGCCTCAATTTGTGTAGCTTATCTGTAGCAAGTTCATTCTTTAAGCTATTTCTTAATATTTGACAGGTCCTGTAAATACTATCACCTAGGAATCTTCTCAGTCTTTGGGTAGCTCCTGTCATTCTCTTCTGAATAGCTTACCAGACTCAATATTCTATGCAGCTTGGTAACGTTATGTACTGGGAACATTCAGTTCTTCAGTAGAAAGTACATTAAACCATACTTCAGATTTTTTCCTAGTGTTGAAATCATGTACTTGTGCAAGGTAGCACCTGTTTTCTGACTTTACTACTCATACTTCAAGGGGGTTTTGAAACAACGTTTATCTGATTGTTTTCTTGTGGTCAATTCGTATTCAGTTTTCTTGGGTTGTTTCTTCTCCTTTTTGGCTGTGTACTTCGTTCATGGTCCATTTTGACCTTTATTTTTCTCTTGCTGTGTAAGCCAAGTTGACTTTCAGGAGATGTGATCAGAAGTTAGATCAGGATTATCTGATGTTACTTTACACAAATCTGGGGAAGGCAGATAAAAAGAAAGCAGTGTAGTGCTTTGTGGGTGTCAAACCTGGGGAGAGATGTGCCCAGCATAGCAGTAGCCAAGAGTGTCTTCTTTGCAGGCACTCATCCTCATGACTGTATTCACAAGCCTTCTTGCATCCTTCCACACTTTTGCAAATACAGCCAGGAGTGCAGTACCTTGCTTGAGGCAGTCCTTCTCCGTCTCTCTCTCCCATTCCAGCAGTGAGATATTAGCAGTAATGGAGCAATCACCAAGCTCATCCATTTCTCTAGCATTCATTTTTTGTACTTTTGCCAGTAGGAATTTCCTTTTTGAATGTAAAGACTGAATACTACATAATATGCCAGCAAATTATCCTAATGCCATATGGAATGGTACTGGTTTTTCTCTCCCTGATAAGCTTCAGTCTCTTTTGCCATGTCACTTTGGCTTGTAAACATTTTAGGAATTTTAGCACAAAAGCTCCTCCTCTTTTGTTTTCTCCAAGTAATAATTTCCCATTTACAAGTTCATATACAGTCTTGCATCCCAACTTTAAATTTCATCATATTTCAACTGTACTGAGTTATCCTAATTTTGTTTATGACACTATGATCTGGTTATGGATTCAGTATGTCTACCAGATTGCCTTACTAGCATATTTAATTAGTATACTACTGCATTTCCTGCCAGCAATATTAATGAGATGTGAAGTAAACTCAGTCCCAGAAACTGTTTTTGTGTTCAGTTCTACAAATTTTGTCTAAACCCTCAACTTTTTTATGTAACTGTTGGGAATTTCATCTTTAGCCAACTCTTAAAATGCTTTAATAATTCAGGAACAAATTTACATCTTATTGTTTCCTGTTTGATACTGTGTCAAACATTCCTTTGTCTAGAAAATTAATTCTTTTGTGGAAGATGTTCTAGCATGGCTGTGTTCCATATGCTGCAGGAATGCAACTGCATGATGTACATGCAACTGCAAAATAACAAACCTAAACTCTCTTTCGTTCCTGATTTTACTCTGTGCATACCTACACAAAATTACTTGGCTGTTATAATTTCCCCTAGATTGTTTTTTTGAGCCATCAACTTAAAACTGTGTTCTTGTTAAATCCATGCTGCCACTTTTTCCAGTTTCACATTACCTCCCTTGGTTTACTGGACCTGTAATTGTCATGATCAGCCTTTCTGAGGGTAGATCTGACCAAGACAGTATGAGATATCTATCCAAGGAAACCCTTGTAACTGCTTCCTAAAATGATTATGACTCGACTTTTTTCCATACTGTTTTTATTCCTGCAGTCTACAGCACTATGTGATATCTTTATTTCTATCTTTCCTTGACAAAGTATATTCTGTACTACTAACACTACTTTCTGTGTGTAGCTATATCAACAGCTATATTGATTTCTAGTTTCATGTGCAATACCAGCACAGTCCACTTAATTATCCAGCCTTCTTGAGTTCAAGTTGAGGTGTCAATCTGTTTTGTGAATTGTTTAGCAAAAAAAATCTGCTTACTGTATCTTACAATTTGATTGTTATTTTTGGCAGTGTTTGGAGTTTCTCTTAAGTGTGTGAGTAATGAACTTGCAAGTCTTTGCTTGTCCATTATATCAGACACGAAGACCTCATAAATCTGTCCTGACCTTTCACACATCCACTTGTTCTTTCAAGAAAAAGCACAAGGGAGAAAGACAGTAAAATGTTGTTTGAAGCCATCAAATCTCTAGGACTATCTTGTATTCTTAGTTATTCTTAGTATACTTAGCGATCTTAGGGATGTCTGTTTATACTCGTTATCCATGGGTTTGTGTTCATTGAGAATGAGTTCTAGAGATGGTCCGTTGTGTATCTGGCAAGTCCTTGCTGTCAGTTGACAGGTTCTCTGGTTTAACCAAGTGATATCAATGATTTAGTGTTTCTTGACTTTGGAGTACCATATATCAAGTGATTGAAATATGTTGCTGGATGCCTGGTAAGTAATATGCAAAATATCATTCATAAGTAATGTATGTAACATTAGCAGCATTTCACAGGCGTAAGTGCCAGTGGTAGTTCCATATGTCAAAAACACTTGAGAACTATGCCAAAGTTTTGTGATGACTGAACTCACTCTGCAGTACTAGATAGCACTTTGCTACTCTGCAACTTCTCCAGAACAGTATTAAACTCAGCCATGTCATTCATGTGTGGAGGGTAACTTCTTCAGACAGCTGTTAAGTGAACCAACCAGGGAAAGCACTCTGCTGGACTTCTTGTTAGTAAACAGAGAAGATCTTGTGGAGGATGTGGCAGTTGGAGGCTGTCTGGGGAACAGCAACCATGAAATTATTAAGTTCTATATTCATAGAGATGTTAAGACGTGGGGCAGCAAAACTGACTCTTTAGACTTTCGAAGGGCAGACGTCAAATTACTTAGGAGGTTACTTGAGAGAGTCAGTTTTGAATGGTATAGGATTCCAGAAAGGCTGGACAATTTTTAAACAGGAAACCTTAAAGGGCTAGGAACAGGCCATCCCTACATGCCATAAGATGAGCTGGAGGCAAAGAATACTGGCCTGGCTGAGTAGGGAGATTTGGCTTAAAATCGGGGGGGGGGGGGGGAGGGGAGGGGTGGGGGNGAGAGTTTGTGGCCTCTGAAAGAAGGGACAAACCACTCATAATGAGTACAACAGTGTTGTTAGGTTATGCAGGGAGATAATTAGGTCAAAAGCCCAGCTTGAAGTCAAACTGGCTTTAGAGGTAAAGGGTAATAAATTTCTATAAATACATCAACAATAACCTCCATTCCCTATCAGATCCAGAAGGAAATTTGGTAATAAAAGATGAATATAAGGCTGAAGTGCTTAATGCCTTCTATGTCTCAGTCTTTAGTAACAGGAACATTTGAACTGGGGAAAGTCAGCCCCCCCAAGCCAACAGACAGGAGCAAGAAGCAAAATGTCTCCCCTACAATTCAGGAGGAGATGGTCAGTGACCTGCTGCTCCACACTGATGTGTGCAAATTTCTGGGGCCGGATGGGGTACGTCCCAGAGTGCTGAGGGAACTGGCAGGGGTGCTTGCCAAGCCACTGTCCATCAGCAGTCCTGGCTGACTGGGGAGGTCCCATCTGAGTGGAAGTCAAGCAACATAACACCCATGTATAAGAAGGGACAGAAGGATGATCTGGGAAATTACAGGCCTGTCAGTTTGACTTCAGTGCCCAGGCAGCTGATGGAGCAGATCATCCTAAGTTCTGTTATGCAGCACATGCAGGACAACCAGGTGATTAGGTCCAGTCAGCATGGGTTTATGAAAGGCAGGTCCTGTTTAATAAACCTCATCTCCTTCTATGACAGTGACCCGCTTGTTGGATGAAGGAAAGGTTGTGAATGTTGTCTAATAAGGCATTCGACATTGTTTCCCACAGCGTCTCTTGGAGAACTTGGCTTGGATGGGCATATACTTTCCTGGATGAGAAACTGGTTAGGTGATCGAGTCCAAAGTGTTTTGGTCAATGGAGTGAAATCCAGTTGGTGGCCTGTCATGAGTGGTGTGCCCCAGGGCTCAGTACTGGGGCCATTCTTGTTTAATATCTTTGTTAATGGTATGAATGAGGGAATAGAGTGCACCCTTAGTAAGTTTGCAGATGACACCAAGCTGGGTGGAAGTGTCGATCTGCTTGAGGGTAGGGAAGCTCTACAGAGAGATTGAGATAGGCTGGATGGCTGGGCCATGGTCAATGCCATAAGGCCAAGTGTCAGGTCCTGCACTTGGGCCACAACAACCCCCAGCAGCACTACAGACTTGGGGAGAAGTGGCTGGAAAGCTGCCAGGCAGAGGGGGACCTGGGAGTGTTGATTGACAGCGGCTGAACAGGAGCCAGCAGTGTGTCCAGGTGGCCAAGAAGGCCAATAGCATCCTGGCCTGTATCAGGAACACTTGTCAGCAGGAGTAGGGAGGTGATCATGAACAGATGGCCCCAGGTGAGCCTTTGTGGCTTACCTGAATGTTGCAGAAGTTTGAAATGCTCTGCCCTGACTTCTGCTAATACAGTGCTTAGCAACTCACCTTGACAAGAATGTTAAATGCCAAGTTAATGACCTAGTTGTATTGAGAAGACATTTTTCCAGTCCTACAAAAATCTACTGTACATGTCAGTTGTCTTTATTAGCCTCCACTTCATTCTTTGGAGCATGCAGTTTTGACTGCCTTAATCCTGAATATGTTAATGAGACTTGTGATGATAAATCCTTAATTTGTTTCAAAAAAAGGCTCTTCGTAGCTCAGTATTTTTAATTTGAATAATATGTCAAGTTAAAGTCTGTAGTTTTTCAGAGAAAGACTCCTTATATCTATTTCATATAGAACTTTGTCAAAAGGAGCTTCTCTGCTTCTGATCACCCAAATTGTTTGCATCTAGGTGAGCTGCAGAGAATGAACATGCTTCATGACAAGTTACAGTTTGTTTTGAATTCAGCAATGTCGGCTTTAGTGTTATTTAAATGGGATAAATCCATATTAGAATCTCTTGTAAATAAGATCTGATTATTTGAAAAGCTCTCATCCAATTATGTCTGTAGCATTGAGAAATTCTCAAGACAGAAGAAGTCCTACTCTCTTGGTGGGAACTTTTTTTATGAAATGTCATAACTAGTTAAAGGGAAAATAATAGAAAGCTGTCTTTTTGTCAGAGGAAAGGCAAATGTTTTTGTTAATGGTTTTAGTTATCAAACAAACTTGTCAGAAATAGGTCCCTAATACTTAAGAATATACGTTGTCTTAAATTTTTCAAGAATCCTTTCTCTTTATCTCCCCTCCCAGTTGTGGGTTGTTTTTTTAAAATCTTGGCATTTGCACATGTCATTTAGCAAAGGAAAGTACTAGAAACATTTCTGATATCAATAACAATTGACTATTATGGTCCCTTTTCACTTATTCCAAAAAACACTTCAATTTCATGAAGGGAACAGACATGCCTCGCCCCATGTTCTTGTTTCCCAGTGAAGTGCAATTCTTTCTTCTTAGGTGATCAAAATGTAAGTTTTGGCTTGCCTCCAGTTCCTATTGCCCCCTGTGCAGACAGGCCCAATTTGAATGCTTTAATGAGTACAAGCACCTGAATTGCATGACATGAAAAGTATGCGTTTTGATCATGTTATGGTTTTTCTCAGCTCATGGTGTGACTGGGAAGGGAGGGAAGTGATGGCAATGGATTGTCCTTAAAATATGCATTAGGGCATGGACAGTATACTTCTGCTAAAAGGCCTAGTTGCTTTGTTTTAAGAGTTCTATGATCTGCTGTTTAATTCTCAAAGTAACCCCAAACAGTCCTGGAGAGACTAATAAATGTGTATTAACGTGTAGTGTCTTAACAGTCATTAAGGAATTCTACGTAAGTGCTTCACAACTTCCGCCAGACTCCTTTGGAATATTTAAAGAAATACCCTGCTCTGCCTTATTTTGCTGGAACCAAATGAAACCTACATTTACATTCAGAGCGTAAAAATACATTTACTGTATTGTGTATTTATGTGACATGACCAATTTTAAAAGTATGGCTGCAAAGAAATTATTCTGGAAACTTTGCTTCCTCTACTTCTGAAATATATGCTTTCCAGATGTTGTCAGGCAATTTCTGAAATTGACTTTTAGGATGCCTATTCTTTTTTTCTTATCCCTCACTCCATTAAAAAATCAATTGCTGAGATTTGTGTTTTGTTTCTCAGTTTCATATTATGTATAACAGAGGATTTTACTTTTCAATAAAAATTTTACTGTTATAATACAATACATGAGGAGTGCAAAGATGATTCTTGAAAGCCAAGTCTGCTGTAGAAAGGTTGATATCATCACAGTAAACTATCAGCCTTACATCATATATCAGCCGGTGACCAAATAATTAGATCTGCCTTTAGACCTCTCTGTCTTTTCCCTTGTAAGAGGCAGTAAATGGATATTCTAGCTCTGGTTTAATTTCTCTTTACATTTCTAACACCCTTTATTTCCATTTGGTCCAGTTCTTTGGCTGAATGGTTTTAAGAGGCTATAAGTTTTACCGTTTCTTTTTTTTAATTCTACTGAAGTTTTAAAGCAAAATTAAGGTGGGCTTTTTCAGAACCACACTCTTTTATGGTTAAAAATAATTTTCTGGTTTCCTTAGCAGGACTTGGTGTTCTCTGTAACAATGCAGGAAGCTATTGCTACATTATGCAAAGTGCAATTGGCATTAAAATTGACTGTCATTATTTCTTCATAAGTGGACAAGAAGATGCAAGTGTAATAAAGTAGTTATAGCCTAACAAATTTGGCTTTCTCTGTGCATGATACTGCCACACAACAGCCTGTTGACATTTAACCCCAGGCAGCAACTAAGCACCAAGCAGCTGCTCACTTACACACCCCCATTGGATTGGGAAGGAGAATCAGAAAATAAAAAGAAGCCTCATGGGTTGAGATAAGAATGGTATGATAATATAATAATTATAATAGTGTAAAAATTTAATAATTAGGTGATATAATAACAATTATAATAATTATTATAATAATGTGATGATAATAATAATGATCATTATTATAATAATATAATGGTTGTCATGACAAGGAATATTGAAAAAAAAATATAAACAAAACTCAAAAAACCCAAGTGGTGCATGATACAATTGTTCACCACCTGCCAAACAATGTCCAGACACCCCTCGAGCAACAATCCAACCTTTCTGTCCAACTCCCCCAAGTCTCTATACTAGCCCTTTCACTAGTTCAGGTCAGCTATCCTGGCCATGCTTCCTCCCAGCTTTGTGTGCACCTCCTTGCTGGCAGAGTACAGGAAACTGAGAAGTCCTTCACTTAAGACAAATGCTACTTAGTAAGAGCCAAAACATCAATTTGTTACCAACATTATTCTCACACTGAATCCAAAACACAGCACTGTACCAGAAAATGAGCTCTATCCCAGCCAAAACTAGGACACAATTTACAAAACAAATTTTGTTTGCTAGCACTTTTCTTAATCTTTATGAACTTAATGCATTATTGTGGGCATAATAAATAATTTTTCTTTTGTTGTCACAAATCACTGGGTTTAATTTCTTGAACTGTCATACAGTACTTTAGAAAGAAGTGGACAGNGACTGTCATTATTTCTTCATAAGTGGACAAGAAGATGCAAGTGTAATAAAGTAGTTATAGCCTAACAAATTTGGCTTTCTCTGTGCATGATACTGCCACACAACAGCCTGTTGACATTTAACCCCAGGCAGCAACTAAGCACCAAGCAGCTGCTCACTTACACACCCCCATTGGATTGGGAAGGAGAATCAGAAAATAAAAAGAAGCCTCATGGGTTGAGATAAGAATGGTATGATAATATAATAATTATAATAATGTAAAAATTTAATAATTAGGTGATATAATAACAATTATAATAATTATTATAATAATGTGATGATAATAATAATGATCATTATTATAATAATATAATGGTTGTCATGACAAGGAATATTGAAAAAAAAATATAAACAAAACTCAAAAAACCCAAGTGGTGCATGATACAATTGTTCACCACCTGCCAAACAATGTCCAGACACCCCTCGAGCAACAATCCAACCTTTCTGTCCAACTCCCCCAAGTCTCTATACTAGCCCTTTCACTAGTTCAGGTCAGCTATCCTGGCCATGCTTCCTCCCAGCTTTGTGTGCACCTCCTTGCTGGCAGAGTACAGGAAACTGAGAAGTCCTTCACTTAAGATAAATGCTACTTAGTAAGAGCCAAAACATCAATTTGTTACCAACATTATTCTCACACTGAATCCAAAACACAGCACTGTACCAGAAAATGAGCTCTATCCCAGCCAAAACTAGGACACAATTTACAAAACAAATTTTGTTTGCTAGCACTTTTCTTAATCTTTATGAACTTAATGCATTATTGTGGGCATAATAAATAATTTTTCTTTTGTTGTCACAAATCACTGGGTTTAATTTCTTGAACTGTCATACAGTACTTTAGAAAGAAGTGGACAGCAATCAGTAAATGCTCACACTGTGGTATCTGATACCTTCAACAAGCAGCCTTATAATTTGTTGTGTTGTGTGTCCCTGTCCCATCTCTTCTTCTGGAGATAATGTCTCAGGTTTTGCCCTTTAGGCAGTAGGACTTGTTTGTAGAGGAAAAGCGTATTTGTTGAGGGGAAAAAAGGAAAGCTGAGAGTCAGGAAGAAATGAGATAGGTAAAATGTTGTGCCTATTTAGAAATACTCCTTTGTTCTGTACTTCACTTAGCTCATATAAAGAACCCATGCTTTCAGTATCTCAAGAGTTCTGGTATGATGGTAAAGCAGCAGACTGCTGAAGCTGCCATGAAAATACTCGTTTACCTTTACTTTGAGTTCTGGCTATTTAAACCAGTTTAATTTCTACAGTGCAATTTAGTTTTGCTGCTTTAAAGCCAGGGAAAATATTTTAAAACTCTTTTGTAGGAAGCATCCTAGCAGTTTTAATTGTCTACCAAGCAAATCTACATGTTTTGCCTTTAGCCTTCTTAAAGAAGAGAATGTGTCTGATTTAGCTTCAGTCCTAATTTCATATAATCTATAGTTTGCTGATGGTCTGTACCATAGGCCTTTGTAAAAGGAGATTAGATTTTTTTACTTTTAGACTATTACATATTGGGAATGTGATGAAGTGGTCAGTTTTGTTTTGGTTTTTTCTTGGTTTGCTATTCTGTGGCTTGATAATAAATATTATGCTTTAAAGCCTTTTAGAAACTCAGTCTGAGAAGTCATCAGATTTTTGCTCTTGCATAGATAGAATCATATGAATTGGAAGGGACCTTCAAAATCATCTGGTTCCAATACCCCTGCAGTGGTCAGGGACACCTTCCACTGGACCAGGTTGCTCAACGCTCCATCCAAACTGTCCTTGAACCCTTTCAGGGATGGAGCATCTGCAGTCTCTCAGGGCAACCTGTTCCAGTGCCTCACCACCCTCACAGTGAAGATCTTCATAATATCTAACCTAAATATACCTTCTTTCAGTTTAAAGTCATTATTCTTTGTCCTATCACTGCAGGCCCTACTAAAAAGTTTGTCTCCGTTTCTCTTATGAGCTCCCTTTAAGTACTGAAAGACTGCAATGAGGTTTTCCCAGACACTTCTCAGGCTGAGTAACCCCCAACTCTCAACCTTTCCTTTTGGAAGAGGTATTCCTTTCCTCCAACCATCATTTTTGTGGCCTCTGCTGGACCTACTCCAATAGGTCCATGTCTTTCCTGTGCTGAGAGCTGAAGGCATTATGCCAGAGGGGAGGAATCACCTCCCTCAATCTACTGACCACACTTGTTTTGATGCAGCCCAGGTATGGTGGTTTAACCTTGACTGGATGCTAGGTGCCCACCCAATCATTCAGTCACTCCCCCTCCTCAACTGGATAGAAGAGAGAGAAATATAAAAAGAGGGCCCTCAAGTCAAGATGGGGACAGGGAGCTCACTCAGCAGTTACTGTCATTGGCAGAGCAGACTAAACTTGGGAATAAATTGTTTGACTTATTAACAATCAATCTAAATGGAGTAGGGAAATGAGGAATAAAGACTGAGTCTTAAACTACCTCCCCCCACCCGTCCCTTCTTCCCAAGTTTCTATGTCTTCCCCCTCAGCAGTGCAGGGGGGCGGTTCACCACAGATGGACTTTGCTACTGCTTCATCTCAGGAAGCCTCTTCCCAATTCCCACTACTACAGTGTGGGTTCCCTCCCATGGGAGACAGTCCTCCATGAACTTCTCTAATGTGGGCCCTTCCCACAGGGTCTCTAGTCCTGCCAGTAAACCTGGTCTGGTGTGGGCTCTTCTCCCCATGGGTTCCCAGGTCCTGCCAAGATCTTGCTCCAGGGCAGGCTTTCCACAGGGTCTCAGCCCCCTTTGGGCATCCCCCTTCTCTGGTATGGAGTCTTCCATGGGCTGCAGGTGGAGGTCCATGGTGGAGTAGAGATCTATGGACTGCAGGGGTATGGCTTGCCTTACCATAGTCTTCACCACAGGTCAACAGGGCACCTCTTCCCCTTCTTTCTACACTGACCTTGGTGTCTACAGAGGCGTTACATTCTTACTCCCTTCTGTGACTGTTGCCATTTAGCAAATGCACAGCAACTTCTTCCCTTTCTCAAATACCTTAATAACAGAGGCGTTGCCTCCATCACTGATTGACCGTGCTAATTTTTTCAAAGCCGGCTGGTACTGGCTCTATCTGGTACAGGGGAAGCTTCTAGCAGCTCTTTAAAAGAGAAGCCACCACTGTAGCCCCCTGGCTATTGAAAGCTAGCCACACAAACCCACTACATTCTACCTCTAACCTCTATGAATCATACAAGAATTATCTTTAAAATCCACATTCACCACACAGTCATACCCATCACACAATACAGTTGGTTTTCTGGGCTGTGAGCACACACATTTCTGGCTCATGTCCTTGTCCTGCTTTCTCTCCACCAGTACAGCCAAGTCCTTCTCTACAGGGCTACTCTCAATACCTTCATCTCCTAGCTTGTATTGATACCAGAGAGGTTGCCATGACCCATGTGCAGGGCCCGATACGTGGCCTTGTTGAACCTCATGAGATTTACGTGGGTCTGTTTTTGAACTTGTCCCTCTGGATTGGCCATCCTGTCCCTCAGGAGTGTGAGCAACACCACTCAGCTGGATGTCATCTGCAACATAAGGACAACAGTTCAATTTTACTTTTCTTTCAGGTTTCGTATTTCTGGATAAATACTTAAATTTCAAAGATGATGTCAGGAATATCCAGCTTCTGTTCAAAGCTTATAGAGAACACTGAAAATATTAATGTCTTATATTCCATGCTGAGATTTTTGAGGCTCTGTGTGTCAGGAAATGCAGAAATATAAGTAGATGTTGTAAGTCACCAGTGAATTAAGCATCCTAAAGAACAGTGTTATGCCCTTACCATTCTGTGATCCTGTGATTTGAACCGTGAGGAGCTTTGAGGGGATTTTCTGTGTTTCCCTTAATTTTTTCAAAGGCTAAATGGACTTCCACATAGACCAGGGAGGAAGTTCCTCTTTCTTAGCTTCCTCCATAGACTCCTTAAAATTATTTCACCGACAGCAACAGATGGAAGGTCACTGACCTTAGCAGAAATGGAAAGGCACAGTAGGAAGATGATCAGATCATTATACAACAAGCTTGAATCTGTTTCTAGTATTTCTAAGTCTTTAGTAAGCTGGTTATCCTTAGTTCTGCTCTTGTTTTTGATGCTAATGTGCTGTTTATATTCACCAGGCTATCCCCAAGTATGAAAAACAAAACATGCTTTGCTTTGCTTCACTTCCCTTAGTTGGAAATGTTAAACTGTTTTGTATTGCTGTGCACCGTGAATGAGAGAGAAAAATTTTTGCCTCTGTGTTTTCTGGGCACAAGATCCTGTGAACACAGATGGTCCCATTGGCTGAGAGTTCTGTAGAACATTTCATCCTATTTTTCAGGAGGTGAACGTTATTATCATTACTGTAGTATTTCGAGTTGTTTACCACTTCTTTATCTTCTCCCTAAAAAAGAAAAAGCTAATCCCTTTAAGTTGAAGACAAATCTCTCCTCTAATTAGATTTGAACATGACCTCATTTAAGGAACCAAAATCAACATACTGATAAAATTAACCTGTGGTATTTATGTTGTCCCAGCTCTTTAATGATGAAAGGTGTTGAACCACAAAGTACCTGTGAGTTGGAGGTGGATGCAGTAGCTGCTGACATTTTGAATCAACTGGATATTGAAGGTGAAGTGTTCATAATTTCATCTTAAATGTTGTAGGACAGGAACTGTGTTGTCATCTTTTTTAAATGCTCAGCTTAGTTAAGCCACATTCCAGATGTCAGTGTTAGTGAATTGTTGATGTACAAATTTATGAAGTTTTAAAAAAATGAATGAAAGAAAAGAGGTTATAAGAACAGCCTGTTGACAGAGGAGTAGGAAGTTTTTTTATTCTTAATGCATAACAGAGGATTTTAGAAAGCAAATGAAGTTACAGATCAGTTTTTATATTGCACTGAATTCTAGAGTAGTGCAAGAATTGCAATTGAAAAAGCAACAGGGTAGAATGACAAAAGAGACAAAGATAAGTGTCTGAATATAATTTGGGGGGAAGAATGCTTCATCACATTGAAAGATTTCCCTTCATATATTATTGCATATTTCAGCCCAGATTGGCAGGAACCCTGGATTGCAGGCTATATGGGAAGATGAAAAACAGCGACGGAGGCAGAAATGTGAATCTTCTCAGATTAAAACACCTGAATCGCAAGGTAAAAATATTGAAAAAATTGTGCATCTGTTTATCAAAAATTTTAATGAGAGGCAAGCAGGAGTGGAATTTAAATTATTATATCAAATTTGAGGGGTTTTAAATGTACCATTTTTTCAGTTCCAAGCTTGCTGATTGCCCGGGATGTGTCTTCCAATTTTAAAAGCAAGATACATAACCTTGCCTAAAAACTATCATGATTCAGCTAACTGCAAAGTGTTCTAGGTAGAATGAATGATGACAGTTAAGATTGCATGATTTATGATGGAAAAACATATGTTTAAATACTGACAAAACTAAATTTTTTGTCCTAAAGTTTTCTGTGGTATTTTATGTAGAAGGGCAGTTCCTTTGAATTTCTGTGGAGTTACAGCTGTAAGTGATGTTAGATTAAAATTCTAAAAAGATGGGCAGTCCCTGTATTTTTATGTAAAATTCATTGCACTGGGAAGGCCGTGTTCTGCAAATTAATTGCATAAGGAACAAAGCTTTTTTCTGCAGAACCTAGGCCATGTTTCTCTTAAAGTACGAATGATATTTGACAAGTAAGCCAGAGCATTGCAAGAAGCACAGAAGCTGATTCCTGGCTAAGGCAGACAGCTTTCTGACTCTACATGCTTGTTTTGGCTGGGATGACATAGCCCTTAGTAGCTACCATGAGGAATATTAACTCTATCCCAGCCATAGTGTGGGTTTAGTGGTTTTTTTCCTGTGTAATATTATCTAGGCTACATAAACCAGACTTTTTCAAAATTGCTTGCTGTGGTTGTTCTTTTCCTGGATGCTCACCTTTGTGTAATTGCAGCATGATTTGTAAATGTTGTTGATATTTGTAGTTGAAAATGAGATCACCGGAAGTATTTGAAGTATTTTAAAGTATTGAAATAACTTGAAAATTCATCCCTCAAATTTGACACAAAGTTAGCGGACACTTCAACTTTGAGCCATTTCCCAGTAGGATTACTAATTTTAGTTGTGTTGAAAGATCAAAGTAAATCTGAATAACAAATATTTTTCAAATTTTAAAGACCGTGGATTTATGCCAGCAACAGAGAGTGAGAAGTTTTTTCAGAAGAGACTTAAAGAAATCCTCAAGCAAAATGACTTCTCTGTGTAAGTGTTTAACCATTTGTCATAAAGTATAGTATTATATGCAAACCTGAAATATGCATTTAAAAATTGGTTTTCACTTAACTAGAACGTTGTCAGGATCAGTGGACTACAGTAATGGATCAGAGGAGTTCTCTGCTGAGCTAACACTACATTCTGAGGTACTTTCTCCTGAAGCCTTTCAGTGTACGCCAGCTAATATGGTAGAAGTGCATAAAGATAAAAAGGTGAACAAAGGTGAGTATTTTTAATGGCATAATTTTTATGCATAAATCTGTGTCATTCTTTGTTTGTTTATACTATTAACAAAAATAAGGAAGATTGGACTGTCAGTTATGAAATAATGAAGAGTAGTTTTGCTTTTATTTTCGTCATTGTTAGAGTAAGCCTTCATAAAATTGTCATAGCAAATAATGGAAGTATACTTGAATACTGAAATCCATTTTTAAATGGCTTGCTTTCATAATGGATTGGTGTCCATGACTCTTTGAAGTTTTATCCTTTCTCTTTTTGTTTTTCTGTTAAAGAATCCGATAGGATGCATACTGATAAAGAAGAGGAAGCACTTATTAATGAAGAAGCTATTTTAAATATTGTGGAGAATAGTCAGAGCTTTCAACCTTTGTCTCAAAGACTGAGTCAGACTACAGTTTTTAGTGAGTATGACCACCACATCTTTTCTTCCAGACTGTTGTATTGTTTCACAGTTTTCCTTGTGTTCACTTGCGTTATTAGTCATGAAAGAAAGTAAGTACTTTACCTCAGGCAGTTTGTTAAGCAGACTGAGACTACACATAACCACTTACTGCCACACCTTTCTTACAGTTACGGTAGAGAACATACTTGATATTTTTAGATCCTCAGGTGTTTTGAAGTACTGGAGGATAGTAGGCTGGTAATTAGAGGCAAGTTTCACCAGAGCATTTCCCAAAATTTATGGATACAGAAGAATGGTTGAAGGCAAAGAAACACAAAGTAAAACATTAAAGTGAGGGTGCAAAAGCATGACAGCATGACAGTGAATGGCATGAGGGGGAAAAACAGTGAAATAACACAGCAAGAACTTGTATGAAAAGCTGCTTCTGGTAGAAATAGTTCAAATACTTTAGAGGAGAACAACAGTACATAGTTCATGCTTATCTCAATGTGTACATTCTTATGTCAACATCACAGAATCACAGAAGGGACTTCTAGAGACCATCTGATCCAACCCCTGTGCTACAGCAGGTTCACTTCAATCAGATTGCTCTGGAATGTGTCCAGGCAGGTTTTGAAAACCTGCAGAGAACATAAAGTATAACATAAATATGTGCTAAAGTTGGTGCTAGAATGTACAAGGCAGGGGGAATCTCTAAAACCCATAGCCATCAGTACATTTGATATAAATAGAGTGTCAATATGTGCACGAACAACAAGATATGATATGGACAACAATGCGTGTCTATGGGTAACAAAATATACAATAATATTCAGGCTTTCCTTGCAAAGAGAGGAGCATATGGAGTGAAATTAAGAGGTTTTTTTCAAGTGCTACTTTATTTTGCAAGAAGGAGGCAAGAGTTTGGTTGTGGAAGTTTTATAAGAAATGATTTGGACTTACTGAGAGAACTACAAGTAAAGAAGTTATATGAGAGCTGGCAGATATGAGCTTTTGTTTTTTTGAGTGAGAAGTTTATACTGAGAGGGTGAGTAGTGGCTAAAATAATATAGAGAGTATGTCTATGTATGTATAGAGTATGTCTATAGAGTATGGCTATGCATTTGAATTGCTCAGCCAAATAGGAGTGTTGAAATGGTCTGGTATTTCTAGTGGCTAAGGAATCAAATGGAGCTTTCATGACTTTTTCTTTCTGGGTTTGTTTTTTTTTTTTTTCTCTTATCATGAGGCTACTAATTGCTGGTGTTTTACAGGACCACAAGTAACATGCTGTATCCTTGTGTCTTTTACGCTCTTACATGTCATGGACTAGTCTTTGCTTCTATGCTTTTCTAGAGTCAGAGTGTCATGGGGATGTGAAACATGTTACTAGCTGCTGCCACTGTGAAGTACACAGCAAGGTTTATGTTAATGGAAAGTAAAGGTTGGAGTTTAATGGTGGACCTCATAAATGGCGAAAGAGCCAGGAACAGAAAGTACAATTGAAAGTAGCTTAATTCAGAACTCTGGCAAAGGGGATCATTTTCATTCTAAGCAGATATCTTGTGTAGTCTTTGTAAAATAGAGAACATGCCTTCTTCATCAATGTTGAGACCTATTTTATATGATTCTCAGGATCATTGTAAAACATATGGTATTTCCTAAGGAAGGAAAGTAGAGTTTGTAGTTCTTCAGCCAGAGGAGGAGAGAGAAGTAACAAAGATGCCCGGTAGACTAGAGATCATAAATTGGTTGTGAGGTCAGATGAAAGGTAAGCAGGAGGAGAGTGAGAAAAAAACATGAATTGGAAGGATATTTAAGAAATAAAAATAAAGAATGAGAAGGCAAGTGTGAGAGGTAGTGTAAGCTTGAATCAAATAAAGGAAAACAAAAAAATTAAAATTAAGACAGTGAAATCAAGTAAACTTTCAGTTTTTAAAGGAGCCTAGGAAGACAATAAGTTATAGTGAAAAGGGAGATGATGTTAAGCATTATAGTAAAGGACAGAAGGAAAAAAGAACTAGTTGGTCAAAATTACCATCACCTTTCATGAGATGTAGTCATTGAAAGTCTTCCAAGTGATACAGATAGAAATGCCCCAAAAAATTAATGCAGCCATTCAAATGATTAAAGCAAGAGAAGGCAGTGGTGCTTCAGGCAGAAGGGAGAGAGTGAGGCTTTACTGAATGTGAGATGGAAATAGGATGGTGGAAAGAGAAAGATAAGTGCTTCTACTAAATCTGCTATAATCAGAAGAGAAGGGCAGAGAGAAAAAAAAGAAGGTGGTCAAGATTCTAGACAAAGAGCTAGAAAAGATAAATCATAAAACTGAAAAGAATAAGATACAAAAAGAGCTCTTGCTGTAGTATGCCTTGCTTTAGACAGAAACTAGTAGATTTTAAGATGTGGAGGGTTTGCTTGGTTTTGTTTTTTGCTCATAGACTATAACTAGTCATTACAAGTAGAACAGAATACAGCTTCTACTTGTATGGGCTTTTTCTGCAGTGAACAGTAGTGCTGATGAGGCCATGATTGATCTCTTGGCTGGACTGGAGAATGATGGATATCAGATGGGACATCACAAAACACTCTCTCACCATCGTTCTCTTGGAAGCTGTCGAAATTCTCAGAACAGTGATGATGAAGAAAATGAGCCACAGTGCGAGAAAGAAGACATGGAACTTAGCTTGTTAATGTCCCAAAGGTGGGACAGTAGCATTGAAGAGGCTGGGCCAAAAAGAAGGTATATATGTGATTTTTTTCTTTTCTTTATATGTTCTGGTCTGCCAGATCCTTCCTCCCTCTCACCCTGTTTTCAAGACTGCTATGAGCCCAGTGAGCTGTAGACAGCATAGGAAAAATCTGTGCAGATCTTGGGATAGAATGCAGTTTTTCAGGTGATGCTGTGATGTGTTTTGTATGGAAATAAAGATTCAGTGCTTAGGTTTGGCTAGACCTGAGCTTCTAATTTGTTGTTTGAGGAAAAATTTAGTAAAATTTTTGTCCTGCAAGTCCAAATACAAAAAACTTCAGTTGTAACCTTCTTTTAAGTTCACAACTTGGATGTAGTATGAGTATTAAAATCTATTTTGTACATCTCATATGCTGTACCTTTTACTGAAGTGAACATTTAAGAAGTATTTTTGTGAAGACTGACTGAGAATCCTGAGAAGAACACCTATTTGTTTCCATGCTCAAAGCGTATATCAAAACTTGAGTGCCACTCAACTCTTCTGGACTGCTAAAGGTCATTACTTTAAGTATTCTTAAGGCTAAGCATCTTGGAAAAACTTCTCAGGTTGTAATGACCTTTTGTACAGTCTGCACTGACAGGTGTTGAAAGAAGCTATATCCAATTTCTCTTCACCTCTGCTTTGGGCAGACCTTCTGGTATTTATAAGTCTATTTGAAAGATGAGAGGCTTTACAGACATAACATTTTGATATTTGGGGTTTTTTTACATCATAAATCATAATTATACCGTGATTCAGAGAGCAAGAGACATAGAAATATTTAATCTTTTCTTTCCTGAAGACTTTATAAAGAGAAGCTGTAACAGAATCAGAAGTTAGATCATTAGTCTCTTAGTTCTAAAGGCAGTTAATCTCTAAAGCTATTTTTCCTGTTTGACCTTTGATTTTTGTTTGGGTTTTTCCCTCACAGTACTCTGAAAAGTTAGAATTTTTATCTAAAACACTTAATGTTTATCTACAGTTTAATAGTGGTAGTTTCTATGTAAAGCAAACCTAAATCTCCAGAATGTATTAGCTCAGGAACAGCCCTATATGGACATGATTGCACAACTTCTGGAATCAAGTAGTATCCTGAAGCCATTAACTCTTTTTATCCAGTAGAGAATCCATTTAAAAACTCATCAGACTCGATGAGCTAGTTCAGATAACTTGCTCATGTATGCCTACACCTTAATCTCAGACAGAAAACACTGGGAGAGAATGTACATATCAGATGCCTCCACAGAGAATCAACTCATGTTCAGAGGAAATAACAAGCTTTGTTTCAGTGTGATCTCTGCAGAATTTGGACCGACTTCAGAAAAGAGCATGGATATCTCTGACCCCTGCATGATTCTGCTCATGCATAAAGAGCCAGTTTTGAGTCTGACAATGAATCCAATCTTATTGCGCTCAGGCTCATTCCATCTGTATTGCTTCCTAATGCATCCTACTGTATCCATACTGTCACTTTTCTGTTGCTGGGTATTCACCAATCTTTTGTTATCTCAAAAAAGATATTGAGATAATGAGGAGTAATAACACCCTGCTGACAAATTAAATGGTTTGGGCTTGATTTATACTGAACTGAAGTAAAAAGCCCATCGAGGCCCGGAGTGGCTTATGTGTGGTGGTAAGATTTGTCAGATTAATTTCCCTGGATCTAAACTGATGGGCTTGAATGTGGAGAGATCAAGGTTGTCATCCTTAGAAGTTCTCTGCAACTTGACTGAGTTTGCTAAAGTTGACAAAAATTTGTTTCATGTGCAGGAAGAATTCAGGTTGTAAGAAATACCCTGGTCAAAGCAGCGTTGGATAGACTAGTTGCTCGGGTCCATGTCTGGTCAAGATTTG
This sequence comes from Urocolius indicus, assembly GCA_013401255.1. Lineage (NCBI taxonomy): Eukaryota > Metazoa > Chordata > Aves > Coliiformes > Coliidae > Urocolius > Urocolius indicus. The sequence goes on from WBNH01001080.1 coordinate 302,713, forward strand.
AGTATCTAAAGACAGATTTCATAGCCTATATGGGCAATGTGTTCCAGTGTTTGAACACCCTCACAATAAAGAATGTTTTCCTTGTGTACAACATTTCCCTGAGGCAACTCTCTCCCCATTGCTCTTTTCATATTACCACCTACCTCTGAGTCTGATTTCGTCTTCCTTATACCCGCTCATTGCATACTTGACAAACGCAGCAATTTCTCCTCCTATTTGCTTAGCCTCTTCTTACACATATCATGTGTTTCTCAGCTGGATTTGCTCCAGTTTTGTCAGTGCCTGTCATGTAGTGGGATGCCCTAAATGGAGCACAATACTCCAGCTGCAGTCTTACAGCTACTGAAATTGGTTACAGCCTGGCAGTCACAGCTCAAGATGCAGCTGATTGCCTTGGCTGCAAAGGCACACTATACACTCTCAGGTTCAAACAGTTTCACTGGGGCTTTTGCATCCTTTTCTGCAAAGCTGCTTCCTAGCCAGCTCTCTCTCTGCCTGTAGCAGTGCATGGGAATATTTCATCCCATTTGTGGGACACTGAGATTTGTCTTTTGTATAGTCCATGAGGTTCCTGTTAGCTCAATCCCCAGCCTATTGAGATCCCTCAGAGTAGCAGCACAACTCTCCAAAGTATTGATTGCTGTCCCCAGTTTGATACTCATTTGCATGCAGACCGAAATGCCTTTACACTGTACTTTTCCATGTTTTGGGAACATCGAAAAGTGAGAACTAAGCTCACTAGGGCTATGGCCACTGTGTACCCAACTGTGCTTGTTTGTTAGATCTCTCATTCCAAGTCATGCTGTTTCCAGACTTGAGTTAATCTGGAATTTATATAGCCATATTTGAGCCTATAGTTCCTGGTCTAATAAACATGGCTTGATCTGAGTTGGCTTATTGCTGAGCAGATTCAGATGTCTGTGGTGTTACGATACATATAATTCATGCACTGGTCCAACTCCACAGATAGATATGAGCTCTTCAACTGTAGATTGCATTTTGGTTATTGCAGATTTTCTTTCTGTAACTTCAAAACCGTTGTCTTTATATTTTTTAAGGAACTGCACAATAATGTCTTTCTACATCAAGCTACTAGGATAGATTATTATCTTAAAAATAAAGAACAAAAAAACCCTCTCAGTTTCTTAATATTTATCTGAATTTCTCTTTTGTAGCCACATAATAGCTTATTTCTATGAGTAATGGTGTTCATCTCACATGTTCTTTTAAAGTGCTTGTAAAGTTGTAATATGCTGGAGGATTTGGCTTTGGGATTTTTTTTTATACTTTTTCTGGAGTTTCTTTTTTCCCCATACAAAGATATGTCACCTTAAAACCATGAAATATTCATAGAAGCTTTTCTTTGTAAATTTACTTTACTTTTTTTTTCCCAACAGCAGTTATATTACTTTAAAAATGTCAGATAACTTAGTAAAAGTGGTTTAAGTTTTAGCAGTCACAGAATCTCAAGGGCTAAAAGGGACCTTGAAAGATCATCTAGTCCAACCCCCCTGCCAGAGCAGGACCACGTAGAGTAGGTCACACAGGAACTCATACAGGTGGGTTCTGAATGTCCCCAGAGGGAGACTCCACAACCCATCTGGGCAGCCTGTACCAGTGCTCTGTCACCCTCACAGTGAAGAAATTCTTCCTTGTATTTCTTTGGAACCTCTCATGTTCCAGCTTATACCCATTGCCCCTTGTCCTATCATTGGACATCACTGACAACAGCCTGCCTGACTCCATCCTCCTGACACCCACCCTTTACATATTTGTAAACGTTAATGAGATCACCCCAGTCTCTTCTTCTCCAAGCTATAGAGCCCCAGCTCTCTCAGCCTTTAGTCATAAGGGAGGTGCTCCACTCTCTTAATCATCTATGTGACTTTGCAATGTTCAAGGAGAGATGGAAGCAAACATTGTTTTGATGGTTATACTTTAGTTAAGCTGCCAGGACAGGGAATTGTAAAAAAGTAGACATCTGTTTGCTAGAAGCTAAACTGAAGTAATTTTGCATAGTTGGTTTAGTTGTCAAATTTCAATCACCCAATGAAATTAAATTTCGGTAGAATTGAAAAAAAAAAAAAAGGTATCAAATTATTTCTCTTTACCTTTTTAAGCTCGTGAATCCTGCTGGTTTTGTCTGTAGGTTTTTTTAAATGATTGGCTACCACTGTTGCCTCTTAAAATAGTAACATTGAACAGTATTTTGAGGTTCTTAGTGAGAAGTGCAACATTTCTTTGTTTCCCTCTGCTCCCCAGAATGATGCAACCATATAGCTCCACATCCCTTTGATTCTGAGGTTCCCTGTGGCTACTGGTGTTTTATAAGAAAAATATTATGTATCGATTAGTTCTTTCATTTTCTCTAGGTCCACTGGCAGAAGTATGCATCGAAGTTCAACAGAGGAGGATTCGTCTTCAGAGGACGAAATGGAGTGGAGCAGCAACAATATGCTCCTATCTAATCTCTCTATACCTCAGTTAGATGGGACTGCAGATGAAAATGGTGGTAAGTAAAAACGTCTTTGGAAGCTGAATTATTAACTTGGGTTGTAGTTTGTTTTCAGATCAATTTGCTAATTCTCAAAAGCACTAACTGTTTTCAATTCCCATTTCAATTGGAAGGAAATGCTCTCAATGGGTTGTAGACGCAGGCTTTTAACATCTTCCTTTTAAGCCAACAGTATTTTCATCTTGATGCTCTCAATGCAGATTGTCAAGATCTGCTTTTCCTATTGTCTTAATGATCCAAAAAGGGCACTGTTTAATTAGTTTTATGGAAAAGATAGTTACCTTGTTGCAAGGGGTATTTTTCTGTTACAGTTTTCTATGCAAATATGGTGTAGGACCATTTATCCTGCTAGATTTCATTATAAACAGTAAATTTACTATTGTGTAAATTTAGATGGTTCTTTGCTTTGCAAGTATTTGCCACACATGCTAAAATACAGTGAGCCTTTGTTTGAGCCTGCATTTCATTCAGCAGATTGCATGTTCAAGGTCTTGGGATTGCATGAGTTAAAACTATGCAGTGGCAAAGCTGCTGTGGGAGAAAATGTCTTCAAAAATCTATAAAAAATTAATCTATAGAGATATCTCTTGCCATCTCTTTATGACCTACTGTCTTAGATCAAATAACCTTATTTAACAGAATGCACACTTTTAAGTTAGGGAAATATATACATGTCATTGTCTGTTTCATTAGACAATCTACATGTTTTCACATTATAAAAATTCTGTTGAGCAAACAAATGCAAAACATTTGGATCTTCTGGGGAAAGAACAGATAGCTGTATCCAGGGCTTTTTTGGTATTCGGTTCACTGTTCTTCTTGGTCTAATCAACAGTAATTATTATTCTTTGTTTAGAAATGTTGTGTTAGTCATACTTCATTGCCTTTAAAATTTGTGGTTAGCATCCCTTTATACAAAAGCTTTTTTCTTAATCCATGGTACAAACTGGTTAATGTAAAATCTTGTTTGTGCTCATGCATATACCTAATTTCCTATTATTGCATTTGCTCTTCAGGGCATGAGCATAATCCTTTACAAAAAATTGTGTTAGTTCATCTCTCAAAACTATGTGACAACAATATATTACTATATAAAATACATATTAGCAATATATAAAATTATATATATTAGCAATTATTCATTTGAGAAAGTCAGCTATATGATCTCATTACATGGGCAGGCACAGCTATTGTTTTGTGTTCACTGTTTAAAGTATAGTTTGCTTTATCCTTTGCTCTTACAGGTAAAATGGTGGTGTTAATATGTGACTTAGTGTACTACCAGTATGATCTGGATTTGCAAAATACATAATTGTCATTTTCTTACTTGCAGTAATTTAATGTAAAAAGTGATGCTTCTGGCTAATGAGACTGTATTTAAATAATTGTTTAAATTTTAGAGTATTTAAAGTGAATGAAATACCACATAGAGAAGAATGTCAGCTCACAATGAGTTCGTTACTGTGAACTTTTATATCAGCTTCTCTGGAGATACAGTAAATTGAAAACAAATCTCAGTGCAGTTCCTCTAAATTAGAAAATATTTATCTGCACATGAGTCTGTGTCCATAACATCTGACTGATAAGTATTGTTGCAGTTTTTTGGCTGAATGGTCAGATATCTTCCAAGTGTTCATTGACACTCCACTAAACTCACATTTTCTTGGTTTTCAGTTAAACATCCTCATTCTTTGTGTGGACTTCTTCCCTCAAAGAACCATAGCCAGCATCTCCCAGCTGTTTCATAGCTCAGGGACTCTATGTATGCATTAGATAATGTTATTAGAAACAGATTGAAACTTCCTTTTATTTTTCTCACCCGGCAAGAAATAAATTGCTAAGCAGAAGGCAGCATGAATCTAAGATCGCCAAATGGGTTGAGACTTACAGTAAACGCCCAAAGGATTCCCCAATCTGGTCCAAGAGTGTGCAACACATGTTTCCAGGTCATACAGCATGTTTCATAACCCCTATCCCCCTTCAACATTTCAGAAACATGTTCATGTGAACACGTGAACAAATTGCTGTGTGCCAGGAGTTCTGTGGTAACTACCTCTTTGCAAAGGAATGAACTGCAAATTGCTCGGTGTTCACTGCAATTATGAGCAAGCACACAGTTGCTGCAAGCCAATTGTTAATTTGTTGCTTGCCACCTGCCTGTCTGCACTTACCCTGCAGTAAATGTGGTCGAAAGTATTAGTGAAAGAGAGATATCTTCCCAGGTATCATGTGATGACTCTGCCCGGGACAGTTACCACAGCACATGCAGACTGCAGATCTGTTAATGTGTGGGTATGAATTCATGATCTAACTCAATGATGCGAGCTCCTTGCATAAACATCTGACTGATGGGGTGCTCTGCTTTATACAAGTGCAGCAAACTACCTGTGTTAATACAAAGCTCTTGCCATGTTGTAAGGTAATACTTCAGCTTCCTGTGCAATGACTTTTCTATACAGGGAAAGTTATCTAAATAAGTTGTTTTCAGAGCCAATGAGTATGCATACTTCTGAGGGACAAAGCAGGATACAGGATTTGGTAGAAGTCAATCTGTTTGTATTTAGTTATCTGAAAGTGATTTTAGAAGCCTTCTTTCAGAAAACCAGCATGAAGTCTTTGGCAGTTGTATGCAAGCCTACCATTTAGGAGTAATGGCTGACAGACAAATGTGCTGACAACGTGATTTTATAATGGAACTCATGTACTCAGGGTCTGTAGTTGTCACGATCATAAATGCAGTGTGATTTAGAAGAGTTTTGTTTCTTCTTTGAATGGGAGGGCTTTCAGGAAAGTGTCATTAAAATGGTTAATGCCTTAGGTTATGTTATTTTTTAGGGGAAAACTAGAGTAAAATTACTTGTCTTCCATTTCAGACAATCCTTTGAATAATGAAAGTTCTCGAACTCACTCCTCCGTCATTGCAACGAGCAAGATGTCTGTAAAGACCTCAATCTTTCACAAAGATGCTGCTACGCTAGAACCCCCGTCTTCTGCTAAAATTACTTTTCAGTGTAAACACACAAGTGCCCTTTCTAACCATGTTTTGAATAATGAAGATTTAGTGGAAGACCTCTCACAACCAAACACGGAAACAAGACCTGAACTTTCAGTCCATTCTCTTACAAAAGAAAGCACTTACTCAGCAAAGTACCCAACTCCATTCAGCAATAGTACCCATGCAGAAAACTCTCACAAAGACAGTAACAATAAAGATACTCTTCCAGTTCCTTCATGTGAAAATAATATTTTTGAGTATGAAGATGATATTTCATCAGTCAGCAGGCAGATACCTAGTAGGAAGTATACTAGCATCAGAAAGGCTGAAAAGGATGTGTCTTTTATGCATGTGGGCCGCCACATTGGTGACAGCATGTTGAATAAAAACTTATTTAATTTTTCTGATTTGAGCCACTCCAGCCACTCCAAAGGTAAAATTGCCTCTGAAGTAAATGAAAAATCCAACAGTGCAAGTATAAATAGTTTTTTTCCAGCAACGGTTACAGAAAATTGTGAATTGGTGTCTTGTTCAGGAGGCAGTCGAACTGTGGTACATTCACTTGAAAATAACACTGATGAAGGTGGCCTTAATAAGCTAAAAATTAGGTATGAGGAATTTCAGGAGCACAAGGCAGAAAAACCAAGCCTCAGTCAACAAGCAGCACATTATATGTTCTTTCCTAGCGTTGTTCTTTCTAACTGTCTCAGTCGACCACAGAAGTTAGCTCCTGTGACATATAAATTACAGCAAGGCAGCAAACAGTCCAGGTTGAAGCTAAATAAAAAGAAACATAGTTTTATCAGTCATCAGGAGCCTGCAAGTGTAAATGATGTTGCATCAGTGAAGGAAAGCTGCTATACACAAGGTAATGCCTGTAGTAACATTCCTGATAAAGATAGTGCTTTACCTAGTGACTTAGTTCAAGTTCCTCTTGAGGCTTTTGAAAACAAAATGCCTACAAGTACTGCTAATTACACTGACTGCCAGTTTGCAGATGGATGTCTTGAAGCTGAGCAGGCATTTGGATTGTGTGGGAATAAATACACACTCCGAACAAAGCGGAAGGTAAATTATGAGACGGAAGACAGTGAATCAAGCTTTGTCGCACACAACTCAAAGATTAATCTACCTCAACCGATAGAAAGTGTTGAAAGTTTGGATGGGTCTCAGAAGTCTCGAAAGCGTAGGAGACTTTCTAAAAAATTGCCACCTGTTATTATTAAATATATTATCATCAATAGATTTAGAGGGAGAAAAAATATGCTTGTTAAACTAGGGAAAGTAGATTCTAGTGAGGAAAGAGTAGTACTCACAGAGGAAAAGATGAACTTATATAAAAAGCTTGCACCTTTAAAGGACTTTTGGCCAAAAGTTCCCGACTCTCCTGCAACCAAATATCCTATTTATCCACTAACACCAAAGAAAAGTCATAAAAGGAAAGCAAAACATAAGTCAACCAAGAAAAAAGCTGGAAAACCACAAAAAACAGGTAGTAAAAATATGAAAAGAACTTTATCTTTCAGAAAAAGGACTCACACAGTTCTTTCTCCTCCTTCGCCATCCTACAATGCTGAAGCTGAAGACTGTGACTATAACTATAGTGATGTTATGTCTAAGTTAGGTTTTCTTTCTGAGAGAAGCACAAGCCCAGTAAACACATCTCCACCTCGCTGCTGGTCTCCCACTGATCCAAAAGCAGAAGAAATTTTGACCAACCTGGACAGAGAAGCTTTATTTAGTAGGGGGCCCAATATGTACAACAGCAAGACTGTTAATTCTAGTGTAGGCAGAAATAGTCGAGCAAAAACTCAGGTTAAGAAATGTAAAAAGAAATTTGCTAGCCCCACTGTATCTACCAAGAAAAAGAAAAAGATTAATCAAACTGATAAAACAGCAGATGATGGCAAGAAGAAACCTAGAACAAAACAAAGACAAAAAGCAGCTGAAAAAGCATGCTCAAGAAAGCGTGTTGTATTTAAAGATGAAAAAGGAAATACTCGCTCTGCTGCAGAAGTGAAGTTTGTGTTGAAACGTCCAGATCTGCCTGAGGTTTCATACAACTCTGTCAACTCACAGCCACTTCATAACCAGAAAGACAGTCCTCTTCCTGGCTATTCACCAGGATATCTTCCATCAGCACAGCTCCCTTCAGCATCTGATGCACAAGGCAATTCATCAGGCTGTTTCCATTCATTGATGGAAACTGATAAGCCTGTAGATGCACAGTGTTTAGCTGCTCCACGAGAAGACCCTCATTCATCTTTTGCATGTACTCCTGTGGCATCTGGATGGGAAGTACCAAAAATGAGCTCTCAAAGGCCCAGGACTCAAAGTGCTATATTTAGAATGAAGGATTCTGCTCTCATTCAAAATGTATCTGATCCATCTAATCTCTCAACTCAGGTAATACAGAATGTGCGCATCTCTAAAGGTAAGGCTTCTGCAAAAGCAGAAGAGGTAAAAAATTTGCAAAACAGACATTTACCTCCATCTGGGAAATTGAATGACACTCGTGACTCTTCAGACACAACAAAGATGGATCAGTTACACTCCACTAACTATTTGCATTGTAAAGACAATAATCAACAGCAGATTTTTTGTTTACCAGAGGCATCCAAACATTCTGATCCTTGTTCTTCTATTCTTAAGTCATCTGAAGAAAGCCCTGGGCCGCTTCAGTTACCTAAGAACTGTTTTGTAACAGCTTTGAAGAGTCCAGTGAAACAGTTAAATTGGGATCAAAACCAGAGAGGGTTTATTTTGGATATGTCACATTTTAAACCTGAAACGGTAAAACAAAGGCCTTTACCAGAAACAACCACGCAAGCAAAACCCATCTCCCAGTATAAAAACAGGGCAATAGTGGCTCCATCAGCATTCAGTGAAGGACAGTCTGGCCTGGCTGTTTTGAAAGAGTTGCTCCAGAAGAGACAACAGAAAGCTCAGAATGCAAACGCTGCACAAGAATCATTACCCGCTAAAGCACAGCTGAGCAGGACTATACCATGCCCTGTTGAACAGAATAAAGCAATCAAGAGATCACGGTCAGTCACATCGCCAAGAAAATCTCGTGCTCCCAGGAATACAAAACCTAAAGAAAAAACACCAAAACTTTCCAAAATGGAGTCTTTAAGCCAGCAGATCATTAATCGCATTGATCACTCTGTGTCTGACGACAGCCCCATTTTTTTTTCAGACCCTGGTTTTGAAAGCTGCTACTCACTTGAAGACAGTTTGTCACCAGACCACAATTACAACTTTGATATTAATACTATAGGGCAAACTGGATTTTGCAGTTTTTATTCTGCAAGCCAGTTTGTCCCAGCAGATCAAAATCTGCCTCAGAAGTTCTTGAGTGATGCAGTTCAAGATCTTGGTTCTGGACAAACAACAGAAAGTGACTTTCTGTGTCATAATGACCAGAAATCTGGGGAAGAAAAGCAGCATTCTTCAAGCACAAGTAAATGGATACGATCTGGTTCCCTGAGCCCTGAGCTTTTTGAGAAAACCTCACTGGATAATAATGAGAACCACTGCCATAGCCAATGGAGGAAAAATGTTCATCCTTCAGCTTCTAGATCTAGCTCAATCGATACCTCTTGTACACAAGAGACTGAGGTCTGTTTAAATGAAAAATTCAAATTGAATAGAAATACAGTAAATAAAGAGAGATTTCTTGACCTTTCTCAGCCAACCGGCTCAGATTGGATTCAAAGCCACATTAGAAAAGAAACCACTTTTGAACCCTGTCAACCACTTGATTCAGTGAATACCTCTTTTACATCCATATTGTCTTCTCCTGATGGTGAACTCATAGATGCAGCTTCTGAGGATTTAGAATTATATGTTTCAAGAAACAATGAGGCATTAACTCCAACTCCAGATAGTTCACCAAGATCCACCAGTTCTCCCTCACAGTCAAAAAATGGAAGTTTTACACCTCGTACTGCTTACATCCTTAAGCCTCTCATGTCTCCACCCAGTCGTGAAGAAATCATGGCAACTCTGCTGGATCATGATCTTGCAGAAACAGTTTATCAGGAACCTTTTTGCAGCAATCCTTCAGATGCTCCAGAAAAGCCAAGGTACTGTGTTAAATGCATTTATATCTACATGTGCCTGAGATTATATTAACTTTATTCCTGTAAACAATTTTGTCCTGTTATGTGACACAGATGCATGAAATCCCATCTGATATACATACATTTGATGTTGAAAATTACTGTACTTCCTGTGCAAATACCCATTTTCATTCCTGACACTTTGGATTTTTGTTGTTTCATATTATTGTAGTAAGTGAGAAAGTGTCTGTTTGTTCTGTAAAAGAAAGATACTGCCCATAGGAATCGCACAGTGAGAAAACTAGTTAGCAGGACTACCTGCAGTGCAGTTTAGAGCAAAACAATAATTCAAACCATTATCTTCACAGGGAGATTGGAGGACGACTTCTCACAGTGGAAACCAGACTTCCAAATGACCTGCTTGAGTTTGAAGGGGACTTCTCATTAGAAGGTCTACGACTCTGGAAGACTGCATTTTCAGCAATGACAGAAAGTCCTAGGCCAGGCTCTCCTCCTCGTTATGGACACTCTACTGTTAATAAAAGAGAAAATAATAGCCATAAAACTAGTGAAGACAAAAAAATAGTCATAATGCCATGCAAGTGTGCTCCAAGCCAACAGCAAGTTCAGATATGGCTTCATGCCAAAGAGGAGTATGAGCATTTCAAGAAACTGCCTAAGAATCATCCTGCTGAGCTGGCAAAGACAGGTGAGAATTTCAGCTCTGCAGTATTGTCTGAAGAGAAATCCACAGAAGTAGTAAAAGCAGGTCAAGATTTAAACTTATCTAGCGTGGAAGATGAAAGACCTATTGTGCCTACAAAGAATTTTCCTGCTTCTATAGCAGAAACTACAAAAACACAAACCAAGGAAACCTATGATAAGTCTACGAGCACTATAGGAACTTATTTAAATACTAAAAATGCCATAGACTGTAACAAAACTCCATCTGAAAGCAAGACACTTAATACTTCAACACTAGAACATGATAAGGAGGAAGAGGAAGAAGATTATTATGTCAATTACAGTTCACCAGATTCTCCAGTACTTCCTCCTTGGCAGCAAGTAGCGTCTCCAGATCTCAAGCAGTCCAATTTAGAAGACACTGAGTGGAAAAGTCAGGATATTATTTTGTCTTCTGTGGAAGGAAATAATGTAGTACCTCTTGGAAGTGCACAGAACTCTCCATCCACCCCAGAGGATGTTAGGACATCCTTTGACACGTCACCATTTCCAGTTAATGAAGATCTTGGAAACCCTGGATCTACTTGCCTACATAGCACACCCATCGTGCAGAGGAAAAATCAAGATGGAGTACCTGAAGTTCCTGCTTTTACTCCTTTATGCACAGGTAAATCCATTAAGAGATTTAAGTGATAAAAGAATCTGAACGTAGTACTATATTTCTTTTGACATAATGATAAAATAATTACACCTCTACAGAAATATATTTTAATACAGGTTTGGAAAGGAAAAGACCCGTGCATTATTGTTAAAGTAACTATTGAATTATTTAAGAAGTCTATAAGTGGAACACCCTTTTGTTTCCTGATGGACTCTACTGTCTGAAATCTGAAGTGCTGGTTAAAAACTTCAAAGTATAGCCTCTTTTGGATTGTTGGTTATATTGCTTATATTTTTCCAAACTTCATGTCAGTGTGGAGTGTGAATAACATTGCAGTGTTCAAGCTGATAATCATGTGAGGCTTGGTAACTTACTGGCCTTGTACAGTATGTTCCTAAATCTCCATATATACTGAATTGTAATAGTTGTGCTCAGATTCAACAGAGAATGAAGTTGTATTTGTGTATGTATGTAGGATATTTGTTAATAATGTTAACTGAATACCTCAGCTTTTTCTAGCATGTTGTTTAATATGGTTGAAGCTAAGCAACTTTGCACTCATATACATTTGCAGAACCAAAAGCCCAGAAACTGAGCCACAAGAAGGGAAATAATACTGATGGTCTTCGAAGAGTACTTCTAACCACACAAATGAAGGTAAGTTCAGATTTTTTAATGTACAGCTGTATTTTTATTGTGCCATTCATACACATTCCAATTCTCTTTCCTCTGTATTGCATTTCTCTTTTGCTGTTAAATGTTTAGATACATTTAAAATGGCAGAGTGCAATTGCTGTAGAGTCAGTGTACACCCAAAGTTAGGAAAAAGATATCAATTTAATTTGCAGGGGTGAGGGGTCAAGTTAGATATTGAGAGTATGTTTTGTGCTTTAGGGTAGCAAGGTGCTAATGAAACACCAAAGAGACATCATGTAAGGAGATTGTTTTGCTCTTTTATCTGGTCCTTTTTAAGTTCAATTGTGATTTCCCTTTTACATGTATATATATGTGCATGCTGAGGTGTAGATTTATGTATAGACACACAGACGTGTATATTTATGTGTCTGCACGTGTATTCCTTTTCAGATAATGGTCTAAACATTTTATGAAAACAACATAGGCAGTGAATGGCACTGGTATATTATTACAGTAGAAAGGGAATGACTTGCATAAAATAAAGCTCACATGCTTTCTCTATGTGGTATTTCTGCTCTCCATGTTGGAAACAGAACAGTACACTAGATGCATTACCAAAATGACCCAGTGGTTTTTTCTTTTGCTCTCAATGTACTGCTATTTACTCAGTTCCAGTGGGTGCTTAAGTGCACCACCCTTAATGCAGTGCCTGAAAAAGTGTTGACTGCAGCAGAGTTTTGATGAGCTGTTGCTCAGGAGAGCATAGAGCTTTGCTGGTTCCTCTGTTCCCAGGCTTCTAAGAAAGCCAATATGTCTGGGTTTGGGACTTTTGTACTGGGTTGGAGTTTTTCGTTTGTTTATTTTTAAAATATTTCAAAATGTGTCTTGCTTTGCTGTGAGTGTTCATTAAAATTATTCCTAAAAGGCAGAAGATTCAACTGTCGTTTCTCTGTTGAAAAGCGATGTGAGGCAATAGCGAAAGCTTGAGGGCTTTTGTTAGCAACTGTAAGCTTAGCATTTACATTTTCATTGATAAATTTGTATTTATTATTGCATATGAATTTAACAACCTGGGTTTTTTTTCAATAGTATATTGTGGGGTTTTTTTTCTTTTCCCCCCCCCCACCCCAAATAAGAATCAATTTGCTGCCCTTGGTGCTCCAAAGAAAGAGACTTCTCAGATTGAAGGACCATCTTTAAATAACACCTACGGATTTAAAGTCAGTGTGGAAAATCTGCAGGAAGCAAAATCTTTACATGAGGTAACTTACATATTATTTTATAAAATGATCTTTTTTTCAGGCCAGTTTTGTAATCACAGAATTTAAAAAATCTTTTTCTCCTTGGTCCCTACCTGAGTTTATTAAAATTACTCATTCTGTGATGTCTTCAGCTTTTCATATTTGCTCTACTAGTTTCAGCTTGATCTCCAAGTGCCTTCATTTAATAGCATTGAAATAAATTTCAATATTGTTGTTAAGAAGGTGGTAAACCTAACTTTAAAAATAAAAGAAAGATCAGAATGAAGCAATAGTAAGTTTTGTATAAAAAATATTACTGGAAAAACTAGTTGCACATAACTTTAATGGGTCGTTTCCTTAAGAAACAAGGCATTTGATCAGGTTCTCCCAATATCTCTATGTGTTGCCTTCTGAACTTGTTGACTAATTTCTTCCACTCTTAATGAAGTGGTACATCTCAAAGAGATGTACGTGAGATACATCTCTACATATTTCATGCAGATCAGTCATTGGTCTTGGGGGAGAGATCAAAATTGGTGCTGCATAAAGGGATGCAACCTGCTATGCTTGGCTGCTAACTGACCAGTCAGCAAGAGTAATCACCTCTGTGGCTTGGAATTAACTGTTAATCAGTTTACAGAGGAGTTGTGGAGACAGTTGTTTTATTTGCAGAGCAGAGGACATAGGAGAAGCCACAAGAAACTGCTGATTTTGCAGGAAATGGAGATAGGACTTGATATTAAATTTCATTTCAATGATGGCTGTAGTAATTTAGGATGCAAACCTACAGGAAATCAGGCTGTCCCCAGGGCAGCTTCATGCTCAGAAGTATTTGTAACTTTTCCCTTGTAATCCCTTTAGCTTGCCCATTAGTCAGTTACCAACTATATTATGCAAGACAACAGAGCAACAACATAGTGTTGAAACAGTACTAAATACTGCTGTATTGTACAGTCAAAATTGTACAATATATAGGGATTAGTGTTTTCTTAATGCTAATGATTCCGCAGAAAGCTGTAGTAACGTGATGTGAAAGTTCATTAGTGCAAGTAAAGGGAAAGTTAGATATTCTCCTATCTTCCTGTAAGTGACTGACTCTTCATGCTTGCTTGCATGTCTTGGGTGAGGGAGGGAAATGCGAATAAAGACTTTGTTCTTGATCAGTCTGGAAACTTAATTCAGCTCGATATACAAAGCTGTTAGAAAACATTGCAGGAATTCACAATTTTTGAACATTTTTTTGTTCACATTTCCTGCTTTTCATAGAGGAAGAGAGTACTCAAACAATTATTTAATAATTGAATATAAAAATGTATTCAGTGATGAAGATCCAGAGATGCAGGATGAATCACTTCTATTAATTTTCAGGTGTGACCTCATTCACGTGATATGACAATATCAGCGTCTGCAATGCACTAAGTTGCACTAATGATCTCCTCTGAAAATTTTTGAAGAAGGCTCCAAAACATACTAACTTATTTTGTTTATTTGTTGGTAGGTCCAACACCTTACCCTCATCAGTATGGAGTTGCATGCTCGAACGAGACGAGATTTGGAACCAGACCCGGAGTTTGATTCGATCTGTGCTTTATTCTATTGCATCGCATCAGACACAGCACTGCCAAATACCGATAAAAGAGAAATCACTGGTGCTATCGTGATTGATGGAGAAAGGACTCTCTCAAGCCAAGGTTCCTATTTCTTTTTTCTTAACGTATTTTACAAAAATACTTATTTCATAGTAATCAAACAGTAGCAAGCAAAATACAGTCGAGTATCTGTATTACTATTTAGCTCATTTAATTTTGTCTTGTTGACTGTTGGATGGATGGCCATATTAAACATAGAGTTTTCCTGCTTATATCTTCCAAAGAACTATTGCATGGGCTGTAAACCACAAACAACACACGCACGTGCAGAATCCTGATGTTTGCGTGTTTGTGGACAAGCTCCTGCAGTGTTCTAAAAGTATAAAGAGGAAAACCTGCCTTTAGTTTCCTACTCAAGTTGCTGGATAGCTACAAGTAGAAAATGTTAAAAGCGAGACAGTATGTGTTATATTTTACTTAAGGGTTATTTTTGTGGTTTTATCTGATCCTTTTAGGATCTAAACAGGGACCCTTATTCTATTGTACCTTTTTGGCTTTGTTTAGACCAGTGATACTCAACCTGTGGCTCTAGAGCCGGATGTGGCTCTTCATGGCCCTACAGGCGGCTCTCGCAATGTAGGCGTCTGATCGGCGCTCCACTCTATCAGGCAGCGCGGGGAGCACTGAGCAAATGGACCAGCAGTGTGGGAGTCGCTGAAGTTCCCCCTCCCATAGGGGGAAAGAAAAGGAGCTGCTGGGATCCCCCCACAGGTAAGAGTAGAGATCACCTCCCACCCAGCAGCCGTGGGGCAGAATGGGGAAAACTCGTCCTTTTGCCCCTTCCACCCCTCCACCCCACTCCTTCCTAGCAGCCAGACGGGGCTGAAGACAGAATGCTGCTGGGAGAGAGGATGCTGATGTGTCATGTCGTGATGTATCAATATGTGATGATGTTGAGGCAGCAGCATCACACATTGAAGTGTCATGATGGAACAAAAAAAAAAAAAGTCACACTGTTGATACTTGATTTTTTATGGTGCTCTACAACTCCATTTAATAAAGAAGTGGCTCTCCAGCTGTTAAAGGTTGAGTACCACTGGTTTAGGCTAGTAAAACAACAACAACAACAAAAAGTCCTTTTTATTTCAGGGTTTCTTTGGCATTGCATATGTGTATTAAACCACAAAATACTGTCTAAAACTTAAGTGTGGACAAAAGCCTACCAAAAGTCAATTTTAGCATTAAGGCAACAGCTCCTTCTTTTACCAGTTTATTTTTCAAAGTATTGTAGATACGATATCATGTTAAACTAAGTTCTTATGATTCTCAGTGAAGTTTATTCTGGTATTATATGCTTGTTACTATCTTTAAAAAAATTTTCTCCATTACCTTAGTAAGTGAGATTTTCCACAGTATAGTCACAATGGCTCCCTAGGTGTGTGCCACTGATAAATTATCAAGAAAAAGCTCTCTGTAAAGAGGTCCAATTATGTTTTCAATAATAGTCTGATCTGTTTCTGTTAGTGAAATAAAATGATGTGTGTAAATGTTATTGTGACATTACTTGCTTTAACTGATGTGTGCTGTCAGTATTTTCTTGGTTAGAACTTTTTGAATTCTGTGTTGAGTGACTTGATATTAAGATACACCTTTATTTTTTTTTCTTTTTTATATTAATACTGCTTTGTAAGTTACAGTGCTCATTTTAACATTTATTTCTGAAAGCACACTTTTTTTAACTTCTCAAGATCTTAAGAATGTGTCCAGTTAGAATGTCTATTCAAAAATTCTGGATTGTTGCCTTAATCAGATATATTGCTCTCTGTTGTATAGACAAAATGAAAAGACAGGGTATGTGTATGTTATTTATTTTAAACAGGTTTTTTTATATGGAAGGCAAATGCTGAGTTCCTGCATGCGTATGAGTTTAGCTGTTATTGACATATTATCAGTGTAGATCCTTAATGTGCACTATGCAAGCAGTTGCTTCTGGTTTTCCATTTCTATTAGCAACTTAGCAGTGTTTTTAAGTGTACTGAAAAAAAGAACTGTACTATGTTTTGTGGCATTTTCGTTCTTCAGAGCATTTTGGAAAGCACTGCAATTAAAATACATATTTTGCATGAAAACACTGTTTGAGTTGTATGGTCCTTTAATATTCAAAAATAATTTCTTAATAGCTAGACTCTTGTACATGTTATATGGTAAAATTTCTCTTGAATCAAATTTATTTATATCTGATAATTTGTGCAATATTACCACTGTGGTAGAGTTTGTATTACAAAGTGAAAAGAATGAACTTTGCCACCCCAGAGAAACGAAATAAATCCATGGAATTAATTGTGGCGATAATTTGTGTTAAAGATAAAAATAGATTGCATTGCATACTTCTTCTCAAATTTGTGTTTGATTCTAAAGCAATATTGTTGACTGAAGTAATGGAATTCCTTCTAAATTGTAATGATTTTTTTTTTCTTTTTTACTTTATTTTCTAGGGAGCAGAAACCAAGCCCCCTTGCTCACAAGATCTGGAGTTACAGGACTTGAAGTTACTTACGCTACTGATGAAAGAACTCTTTTCCAGGAAGTAGTGAATATTGTAAAAAGGTAGCATATCTGTACGTTCTGCTTTTATTTTTCAGGCTTGCTACAGCAGATTAGTTCCTTCAACATTTGCTGGTTTATCAATTACTGATTTTTTTGTTGTTATTTCCCTCAGAGGCTTATTTCTAGAGTGGACAAGCATGGTGGTCTTTCAAATAAAAATACTTTTTGCTTTTCTTTTTCTCTAACAGCAAGAACATTCAGATCCTCTTAAGCAGCTGAGTTAGTCTTGAAACTAATCAGCCATATAAGTAGTCATCTTTAACATGCAACCTTTCCTGTTAATCCTGGAATTCATTACACACCTCTCTCTGAAACTCTGAGAGTAGTAGATAGTAACGGTGCTGAGAGATGTAGAAAACTCCTCAGATGGGAAGAATTTTTCTAGGGACTCTCAGACAAGACAAAATAAAACCTGCAAGATACTGAAACCACGATGAACAGATTGAAATAACCAGTAGTTGAAAAAAATCAGTTTCCTTCATTAGTTCCATCTTCTCTGAATGGGAATCCCCTGCTCCATCAGGCTTGGAAAACTGCTAATTTTCCTTGTCTCCACCAAGTCTGGGAAGCCTTCTTGGTAGTTCTCTCAGCTGGTAAGTAGGTGGAACCACAGATGTCTCTCCACACTCTACTGTCAGAGGTGCAAAGCTGTGAAATTGCAAGGAAAAATAAACAGATTTAAACTAAGAGACACTCTGCAAAAATAGAGGCACAAGAAAAAATGTGTACTAGGCAGAGTACATTTGCAATTCTTTCTCTCTCCAACCAGAAAACCTCTGATGAGAAAGACATTGACCAACCCCATGAAGCCAGAATACAAAAAGAGTTGCTGAATGCAACCAACACAGGGTGGGTCCTGACAGAGCAGCAGATCCCTGTTCAGAAAAGACAAAATTCAGGTAAGGAAAAGAATTTTATTTTTCTCTTTCTTGGAAATCTATTGCTCCATCAAGCTTTGGAAACATTACTCAGAATGAGAAGCAACCAATAAATGAAGAATTCTCCAGCAGTGCTGGGAAAGTTTAAAAAGCAACAGTACGTGAAGAGTATGAGAGAGACAACTCAGCAGTTAGAATATATGTTTTTATTGCTGAAGAACGGAAGAAGTCTGCATGTCTACATATTGAAGGCATTACAGAATGAAAAAAGCGTGCAATTTTTGTAGTACTTCAAGATGGAATGTACCAATCACCAGGTTGCTGACTGAGAAATCTCTTCTTAAGAGATCTTCTCTTTCAACACTGTGCTAGTATGCCTTTTTGAACAACTTTATCTTCAAAGACTGAGTTAACTTGTATTCCTGGAAGAAAAAGCATTTGATGTATTAAGGGAGAGGCAGAACGCTGTCATCATCTTAGTCTGCTTCCCTCCCCGCTCTGTGCAATGCCACCTAAGAAATCAGGCTTCTGCTGAACTCTCAACAAATACATTTTTAAAACCTGGACCTCATCTACATGTTGCTGCTGTTTTGCCCCTTTCTTTTCTGTAGCTTAGGCAAAAGAGAATAAGAACTTTTGTTAGAGTAAATACCTTAAGCACAAAACAAGTGTGTAGGCCCAGAGTAGCTTTAACTGAAGTAAAGCATGGCAAAATTACTTGGT
Organism: Urocolius indicus; assembly: GCA_013401255.1. Taxonomy (NCBI): domain Eukaryota; kingdom Metazoa; phylum Chordata; class Aves; order Coliiformes; family Coliidae; genus Urocolius; species Urocolius indicus. Next base: position 321,306 of record WBNH01001080.1, read on the forward strand.
TTAAAAGTAGAGGACAGCAAAAAATCTTCCTCAGTGGGAAATGAACAAACAAGCAGCTTTAATGAAAGCTCTCAGCAGCAGGAACTATTTTTCAAACAGTCTTCCCTTGCTGTTCTTAGTGTTTTTTTTGCCAGCAACAACTAGGTTCTCTAGTTGTTCTGCTAGGTGCACTTAATAGTAGATCTGATAGTTTGACAAAACAAGGCCATGTTTAAGTAGCATTAGCACTTGCAGTTCATGGAGCAAAACTCAAAATCACCTTAGTTAATCAGCAAAGGACTACATCAGTGTCTTTTACACTAGTGTTTGCATAAAGCTAGAGGACAATAGGTTCTTGTGACCAGCATAACTGCAGCTTGCTTTTGGTTTGTGTGCTTCGCTTCTTTAGCTGTCAGAGGGAAGGTTGGAAGGTTGAAATTCCAGATTCCTGGCACAACAAATGACAGAATATCTATTCAATCTTGGCTGTCAATACCAAGAACAGACTTCATCAACTTGTTGGTATACTGAACAGACGGTACTTCAGCTGTAAGAGGAGTTGTCTTATGCAGTTCCAATTAAAGAATTCTTTATCCCATTTCTAGTCATTCTTTTAGGCCAACTACTGTTGGCCTAACTCTTGCTTTTATTTTGCTCTTTATGAAATTGAGGAATGTTCCCACTTGTTTCAAGTTCCAGCCTTCTACTTCTCTCTTTGGGCCCTTTGTTTTCATTGTATTCTAGTTATTGAAAATAAGAAGTGGTTGATTCTGCCACTTCTTGTCAGTAATTGTAAATTGTGGAAGAGCACAGTAGAGAATTCTTGGCTACTGTTCCCAGCACACAAATGAGGGAATGTTGAGTTCTGGGAAAGTACCACTTCTGCAATACTCTTGCCTCATCGGTCTCTTTTTTCCATCAGAAATCTGCAAGCATTTTGCCTGTGAATGAATGACAGAGAAACTATGCAAACAGTCTTTACAATATGCTGGTTAATATTGAGGGACACAAATGCTGAAGCAAAGAGTGATAAGTTAGTGTGGTTTCAGTGCTTGCTGGTGTTTTATTCTTGGGCTGCACCATTAGCCTTTTGTCACCGAAGAGTGCTTTCAAATCTAACTTTTTATAGCAGAGCGGAAGTTACTCTGTTACATAGATGAGTATTACTTCAGAAAGTTGACTGGAATTGATGACCTGAAGTTACACCTTCACTGTGAAGTTGTTCAGCATGTGCTTCATCTGAATAACCACAGTAAGATAAACATGTGTTTCCACCTAGATGTCTGTAAATACCAGGTAAAATGTTGTGTGAAATTTAGTAGATGTCTCTGATTAACTTGGGGCAGCTGGCAAGTGAAAGTCATCTTGAGGTCTGCAGACTAGAAGAACACCTGGTTGTTTCTCTGGAATTGTGATCTGTGGTTTTATCTATGCTGAAAACTAGCAGATTTGTCAAAATACTGAAGGGGAAAAGCACCTTTATTTCTAGGAGGTTATTACTGAAAGTGATTCACCTGTGAAATGGGAGTACTTACAAGTGCGAGTACCAAAATCTGTTTAGAGATGGCTAAAAGAAAACACATCATTGTAAACACAATTTGAGAATTCTCTTTCATTCTACAAAGTCTTGAAATATTGAACTGCTTGAAGGTTGAGAGACAGGAAACATTTTGAAAGAGCTACAGAGGTGAGTTTGGAGAAGGCAGGGAAGAGTAAACAACATGGATTTGCAACAAAGAAAAGCATAATGGAAGTGGTTCTTGGTACCCTGACAACCGCCTTGGAGTTTTAGAGGAAGCTTTGCCTACTTAGGTCCAATTTTCCCTTCTTTGGTCAGCTGTCTTCTGGCAGTAAACAAAAAAAAATAGGAGTTCAGCTCAAAACTGACATAAAGCAGCAGAGAAACAACCTCCCTCCCATCTTCTGCAGCCAGTGTGAGTGATCTACAAGCACAGAGAGCCAAGTTGTAAGCTCTTTGGAGTTATCATAGGGGAATTTGTTGTTGTTGTTGTTCTTGAAATGGAACCTGTACTTATATTGCTGTCCTAAAGGATTCTGTCATGCTGCCTGAACAGCCTTCTTGAATAGACTCTCTTTTGATCATAAGGTGTCAGCTGCAAGGAGTTGGGAGAAAAATTGGAAGAATCTATCTACTTGAAAAAGCAAAGCAAAACAACCTCTATGTCTGAACCTAAAAGCAGAAAAAAGAGTAAACATGTTCACCTAATTCCATAAAGCAGTCAATACACATCAGCAGGAAAGCTGCCTGTTGGAGCAGGAGGAGGAAGGGAATGCTACAAGAATGTTTATCTTGGAGATTTTCAATAACGCAGAAAAACTAGATGAGTCCAAGCCTGATGGAGCAGTGGATTCCCATGAAAGAGAAATTACACATCTGGGCCTCTCCTACACTTCTAAGGCAAATTGTGCCACTCTTCTGTAAGTGCAGACACTACCAGATGGCAGAAAAGGACTGGTCCTGCAGGAAGGAGAGAAGCAAAGTTTTGGGGAACTCATGTGGGAATGCACAATTCCTAGTACACAGAGGATGTGGAAACAGCACAGGCTTGATAAAAAGTAGTAGATTCACTGCTACTTGAGGCTCATCAGCCACTCATGGCTCTTCACCCCTATGGAAGTAATTTCTGATAAAAGCACAAAAACAGTATAAACCTGTAAGATTTTTTTCGTAAAGATTTTGGGCATAAAACATTTGTAAATTCATTGACTGTGAAAACATAACATTTAAACGTTTTATAGAGTGTTTTTCTTGTAAAGTATGATGCTAATCACAATGCCTTGTATTTGTTGATCTGTAAATACTCTAGCAAGGTTTTGTTTTTAAAAGAGAGATATGTTAATCTAGCCTTCTTTTCCCAGGTTGGTATTGTCTTCTGTGGTGTTTTCCTATAGAAATCTTTACTTAAAATACTGTATCAACTTTATGGATTTTCATTTTCCAGAGAAAACTGGAAAAATGTTTTCAGAGATTTCAGTTACGGATTCGAGTCACCAAGTATTCTGCTGGCATGTACAGTTACTGCTTCTGTCTGTATCATCGATCTGGCCTAATTTTTTCTCCCTTTTTTTCTCTTATTTTTAGCTGGAAGAAAAGAGCAGTCAGGAAAGCCAGAGACATAATAGAAGGGCAGGCATAGCTGGGAGCTTTACTTTTCATTCATGAAATTTATCAAATGAGAGAGGAAGAGATGGCATAACAGCACATATGACTTAGCTAGAAAGGAATATAATCGCATTTCTTTCTGCAGCATATATGAGTTGAATTCTAATGCTGTCGTCTTTAAATCCTGCCAGTATAAATGCTGCTTTTCATCTTCACAGAGAGACTGGCAACAGCATGCAAAGCAATATCAGTGCCCACCCTTTTAACAAAAGAGCACTGTGTTGGCAAGCACACCTCTTATTCGTGCCGTGTTAGTCACAGCCAGCAGCTTTCAAATATCAGTATTACAACTTCCTAGTTTCTTGTAGGTGTAAAAGCTGGTCTCATTACAATTTCTTTTAATAAATCCGCTTAAACTGATGGTGAGGACTAACTGGATAGTATATGCAAAAATTATGGGAAAGGAGGATGAAAAATATGAAGCTTGTCCTCTCCTTAGCTTACAACGTATCATCTTTGTGGTACCACACGGAAAGGTGAGAGAAAGAGGAAGAGACAAACTGAACTTCAGTTGAGCTTGCATCAGCTAAACCTTGGGCTCATCTGTTCATTTTCATATTTCAGCTCTAGGCATCTCTAATAGAAAAAAAAGAGTGGTGACACAGGAGGTCTCAACAAATGACACAGTTGGTACATAGGATTGGGTTGCAGGAAAGGGCACTTCTGCTACATAAATTGAGACAAGAGTTGATCAGCAGGGAAGTAGGAAGCAAACAACAGCAGCACCTCATGTTAGGTGCGAGAAATCTCATAGGTCTGATAAACCTGTTGCATAAGGTAGACCTTATGCATGCTGAAGTGGAGGAGTTTGAAGTCTCACGTGTTGTTCAGGAGAAGTTAGTTCCATTTGAATTTAATCCTACTTTGTTTTTTCCTTCAAAGATATTTCAGAGACACTTCGGCAACAATTATTTTGATTGTAAAGTTAAGGAAATATCTAAGCATTCATACATTTGTATTACTAGTTATGTTCCTTTATGCATACACATTGTGAATTCGTGCAGCTAGACATACAAAATACCTGTGTAACTTTCTGCAGTATCTGAACAACTCAGTTGCTCACACGCAGTGTGTTTACAGTTTTTCATGTATGGGAGTTGTCTGAAACTTAGATTTACATTTCACTGCCTAAGTAGCTACACTCATCACTATGGATGTTAAATGGAAAGAACAAGTTCTCATTCTGCAAGAGGTGTGTAAAACATTAGGAGTAGTTCATCTTAATGCATGTACAGTGTCTAGCTGGGAAGGAAGAACAAAGCTAAGTAATGCACTGTAAAGTGCACATTACCCTATGACTCGGTAATGTGCTATTATAGGCAATCCCTAATGGCCTGTATAAGCAAGACTGAGTTTGAAACTAGCATGCTGATTTTGTTTTTATAAGTCTTTTGAGTGATAAAGTTTCCAATCTACAGTAAATGTACATAAATTTGTTAAAATGTGTAGTATTTAAGTTAGATACAACTTATTTGTATACAAAAATGGATGTATCCAAAAACATCATAAACTAAAAAGGTTTTATATCTTGTCCTATAAAACGTCTTCCTATCTGAAGGATACTAGAGCAATAATTCTTGAAGGTTACATGCAGGTGGTTTACAGAGGTTGTTTTTTCCATTAGTAGCCTAAAAGAGAATGGTAAGATGAACTGAAGAATCCATAAAATTTTGTATTCAGTTGCAGTACAAATAGGAGTATTTGCAATAGTAATGCAATAGCACAGTGAAATTTGGTTAAGTAGGAAGTGAGGGATATAATGGACTAGTTGGGCAAGGAGAAACCTAAAGCAACTGTCCTTCGTCACAAGTGGTTGCAGCTGATACAGTTAGGGCAACTTGCTACTTCCAAAAGGTATGCTAGTTTCTGTTCAGAACAGGCATAAAAGGGCAAGCAAATTCCTGCTGAAATGAATACTGGTTTATGCACCACATAAGGAGTTCTTCACAAGTCTCTCATTCATGTTTACATCTGTCATGGAACCCATCTGCGTAACATCTTGGCCTGCGTAAAATCTACAAGTAGTTTCTGGTTTGAATTATGTCAAACCGGTTTTCAACTATGAACATAAATGGCTACTTCCTTCATTTTAGACAATCAGGACTGTTTTGCAATATGCTAGGACCAGGATAGCTGCAGGAATTAATTTTTTTATTCATTTTACAACTGTATAAACCATTACATAATTTGGTTTTATTTCGAAGCTTAGATGAAGCTATTCATAGTTTTAGAACTTCATTTGGCAATTATTGTATGTTGTGTGGAGCAGCAAATGGTCATAACTCTTTTTGACACTGATGTTGCTGCTAGAAAGAACTGTGGGCTACCTTCATTTATTGTCCATAAATCGTACAAAGTAGCTTTGAGCTTCTAACACTGATAGAATAGGCTTGCAAAATGAGTGTATTTACAGCATCTCCTGATGATCATTTCCTGTCTCTAAAACCAAAGAATCATTCATTTGACGTTAACAGCAGATAGCAAAGTAGTACCCAAATGCAAATGCTTTTACTCTCTCTGAATGCTAGAAATTAAAAACTTTCTTTAATCTTACTTAATTTGATCTTTAATCTTACTTAAAATTTTCTGCTTTAGCCAAAAATTGTATCAAAATTTTTCCTTCACAAATAAACTGGTAAAAGACATTATCGCAAATTTTGCTGGCTGGTGCAAAAGCCCAGATTGTGATAAAGAAATAGCCACGTAGATTAAGAAAATTCAAATAGTTTTTTCCTTGATTTCTAACAAATATTTAGTGTCCATTGCAGAAGTGTGGAGAGGCTCTTCTCTGGAGCTATTCTCAGACTAGTTAGTGATTTCCAAGTGAGTTGTCATCTGCCTTTGGTTGGGACACGTAAGGAATATACTTTCATAACAGTCTGAAGTTTCATTTTTAATGTCTGATACTACTTTAACTTAGGATTCAAGAAAGAGTATTCTCCTATAACCAGCAGTTGGAAAATGTTGGCATTATTTGGTGCCTTTAAAAGACGCAAAAAGTACAGACCTCTTGTTCATAAGCCAAGACCTCTGCTTACTTCTTCCATAAACTGAGGTCTACAAGCCTGCATCCTATTTTGGGTTTGGCCATAGACTGTTATAGGGGGCTCTTGGTGTATTGTCCAGTCCTCTACCTCCTGACAGCTACCTTTTTGTCATTCAGTTGTGTTGAATGCTGCCTGCTGGAACTCCAAACCCCTTGACTGAGCTGCATTGAAAGGCACAGCTATGCTACTCAGTGAAGCTTGCTTTCTGGTTTTTGCTATAAAAATGATAGCTAAATGATGTTAACTTTGGCCAGTCTTTCTTACTAGCCCAAGAAAATCGATTTTAAGCTATTCAGCAAGTGACCAGATTGTGACTTCTGTTTTTTGTAGTGCCTGCTCAAAAGGTAGATGATACAGGCCTCCTCCATGCTAACTCCTACGTGTGCTTTGACTTTAAAGCCTCCTTTTTGTCCTTTTGTGTAGTCAGCCCTTCTCTGAGCCTGACTGGAAAATGGGCAGTGATTGCGTCAGAAAACACTTCTGACTTTTCTTTTTATCATACCTGAAGCAGAAGAATTTTCCACCTGGCATCAGGTACTGCATAAAATTAGGGTTTTGTTGTGCATCTTCTAGAAAGAAGTTTATCTTAAAAGGAGGAGTATTTAAATAGAACTGGTAGATAAGGTTAGTTTTTTTCCATGCTTCAGTTTTGACAGCTCTCACTCAACTACAAATTGTAACTTTCCAATAAAGAGTCACCACTTAGGACCAGAAGTGTCCTCTGATTATTATAAGCTATGCTGCAGTATGTGCAGCACACTGTTATTTGCAAAACAGTCCAAGTAGACTAGTAGCAAATTCTATTCTATTTTATAAAGGAAAATGGTACAACAGAGTTTGAGGGCAGGACTACATTTCATTGCACACCAGTCTTGTGCCAGTAGCTAGGGTTCAGTTTATGCTGGATACAGCCTGATTCCATTGATAAAACCTAACTAGACCTAGATTTGGGGGTTTATTTGCAAAGACTGAAATACCTCCCAATGAAAATATTCCTTTCTATTTTTTTAATATTTGAATGTTATAGAAAATCATAAAATATTGTCTGCCTTAAATATTGTCTCCTAGTCCAGGTGCTGCTTTCGTAGAAACCCATTGCAATTGCTGCTTTTTTAAACTCAACACAATTAGAATGAAGCCCTGTTTGTTCATGGAAAAAAAATCTTAAATAATATAATGCTCCTTTTCCTTTTTGCCCCCCTTTCTAGATATGACCCAGATATTTTGTTAGGCTATGAAGTCCAGATGCATTCCTGGGGTTATCTCTTACAGAGGGCTGCTGCACTAAATGTTGATTTATGCCAAATGATTTCTCGTGTGCCAGGTAAGTTACTGTATAGTGTTTCAGTTCAGTTGCAGTAGAAACAAGTTGAAATCTATGAAGAAATTTCAGGAAAAAATGGACCTCTTTTTTGTTGTTGCTGTTTTGTTGTTATAGGTATAATCACACACACAAAAATAAATTTGAACTGCCAATGAGATTCTGGTTTTCCATGTTTTCTGAATTCTTGTGTATTCCACTTCTGGGTGTATCCTGCGTCTGTTAACATAGACTCATTTACATAGTCAGGTGTGATTAAGTTGTTAGTTTTTGGAGGTGCTCCTGTTCCCAGGCCACCTCTTGCTTCTCCTTGGCTTCGGTCATATGTATATGTCATTTCAGGTACCTACCATAATCATTGCTAACAGTTTCTCTGGCTAAGATACAAGGACATAAAGATGCTGCTGAGCAGCATTTGTCCCAATGAGCAGCTGTTTAATGAAGTCCTTGCTTTTAACAGCCATTCTTGTAGCATAGGCAGATTTTACTGGCCCAAGTGCTGATGTTCTCGTCCAAAACTGAGAAAAAGATCTTTGAGGTCTTTTCTTGAAAACCTGGGGAAACCTATCCAGGAGAATGTCAAGCCTAGTGTCTATGCTTAACTGATCAACAGAGCTATCTTTCTGAAGAATGAAGTTAGTGAAGAGCTAGATAAATGTGTTGCACCACCTGAGAAGAGTCAAAATGGCTTTGTAAAGTTAAAAAACATCTCAAAAATTTGTTGTAGCTCTTTGCAGTTATCAAGAAAATGTGGACAAGGGAGATAAGATTTCTAAAATCAACACAAACCAAAAGCTGGCTTTTGAAGGGCTCTTGCCAAAGATCTGTACAGAAACTAAGTAGCCATGAAATAAAAGTGCTTTTCTGTGATTGTCCTGTTAAAAACTTGTTACCTGTTACTTTGTAATCATTGAGAAGGCAAACATTTGGAATTATGAAGCAAGGAAAATATAAAACCAAGAAATGTAAGTGTAAAATTTGTAGTGTGCTTGCACCTCAAATGTTAAGGTTCTAGCCTCTTCGTAACCTTTCCTCCATCAAAATACATACAGGAGTACAGGTAAATATGAGAAGGTGTTCCAAATTTGTCTATTAATTCGTTAAATTAGGATTCCAGAAGATACAAAACTGTGTAAAGAAGGAGAGAAAAGATCTGAATTGTAGAGACCTCCCAGGGACAAGAAACAAAAGAATACATTTGCATCTTCAATTGAAAGTTTCTGGCAACTGAACATTGATGAATTCTTAAATACTTAATATATGAAAACAGGAACACAGGGCAGTTCAAGTATGAATTGCCCACCAAAGGTCACAAGTTTCCTTCTTCAGCACAAAGGTCTCAGATTTGTTCAGGAGTAATAACTCATTGCATGAGCTTTGTTATTAAATTCCCATGATGGCTCAAATACAGAGGCTGTAGTAATGCCTGTGGGTACAGTCTTCAGAGGTACTGAAGGATATTCAGAAAAACCTTTGAGCCCTTGGACTTCAAGATTTGCAAATGATAAGGGGAATGGTTAAGTGTTGCAGCCAAAGGTTTCTTAAACCTACAAAGGTTTACTGCTCTACTGTAGAAATAGGGCTGAACAGTCCTTTCAGCTTGTGATAGGTAGCTAATACGTCTCTGCTTTTGTTCTCAAAGGCTGATTCAGAGCTCTTGCAGGAAAGCTATGTCTGCACTGCAGTTGCTAAAGGATCAGCAGTGACATTAGCAAAGGTTTTGATAGTAGCCATCTTCATAATATAAGCTGTTGTAGAAGTTACTGGCGTTGAGATACATATGAGGAGTTCCTCGAAGAAGAAAGGTTGCTTCTCTGGGAACTGTATGGTTCTTAATGGTGACGTTCCTATGTATTTCATAGCCCAGCTTCCTTCCCTACAGTCCCACAAAACATGAGTTCAGTTCTAGTGAAGGATATAACAGGTGTAGCCCCTTAACATCTTTGGGCACATAGGGCATAAGCATGATATCCACAGCACTGGTATTCATAGTAGAGATGTTCTTGTGCCAAGTGGTAGGTGCACACCCAGAAGTGGAATACATAACACTTAAAATGTTTCTAAGAACTAATGTTATTATAAGGTAAGTCATTATTCTTTTTTGACTGAACTGCAGGAGAAGAATGAAGAAGTGTTTACACTGATGAGCTCTTCCCAAAAATGTCATGCCTTAACTGTGGGCTTATATGCATGACCATAAACGTACAAGTGTTGTGTTCTCTGTTGCTTTGTGGCCTCCTTGTCCATGGTTTTGACCCCATCTGTGTGCTTCTTGCTTTTCCAACCCCTGTGCTTCATATTTCCCTCCCTTCTTCACGTACTGTATTTTCAGAACAGGAAGTGCTCCTTCAAGCAGTATGCTCCTCTTTCCTCCTATTGAAATAAAGATGGAAGGTACTTTTCCTTCCCTTTCCTGTGATTTCAACTTAACAAAAAGAAAGCTGGACTTCTCTCTGGTTTTGCTTTATTGGCTGAGTCTGGTGCTGCCTCTGCCATTTACAAGTGAACTATTCATAAGTCATTAGGACACCACAAGAGAAGTGAGTACTGTGCCTGTGCGTAGTGGCATTTTTTGTGTGTGCACTGTGGCCTCCTGTTTCCTCCTTTGCATCACAGCTCAGAGTTAGGGAGTGGGTAACAGAGGATGAGAAGAGACTTATTTTTATTTCATCTCATGCATATGAGAGATAGGAAGAATGTCCAGTCCTGCTTCCAAACTACTCTGACCCAAAGAAGTTCATGTGGTATCTGGTGATTCCTCACACCAGTTGTAACTGTGGAATACCCATCACTTGCAGAATCTCCCATTCGTCAGGCCAGCATGTCCATTTTCTGACTGTAGTATACCTTATTGCCTGTCTTTACCAGTAAGACTGGAAGTGTACTTAAGAAACATAGGGAATCTCCTAAACAAGTCAAAAGAGAACTAGGATGACACTGGAAAGTGGAACTAACTGATAGTTTCTGCTTCCAAGTAAAAAAAATGAGGGGGGGAAAACTGTAAGTTAATCATTTTCACAGGATGTCCAGCATGTGGAAATGAAGAAAAGCAGAAGAAAAAATGTTGCTGCTTCTGGGGCTTTTTTCCATCTAAACATGAAAAGAGAAATTGCTGGTTTTCCTCTTCAAAAGATGAAAATAGGTTAAAAAAAGGATATGCATTTTGAGAGAGTATGAAAGGCCTGCAAAATTTTGACAGGGCTCTGTGATTTATTGATGAAGTCAGTAAATGACAAACAGGTTTTCTTAAATGTTTGTCACATCAATCGAAATATAGTTAAAAGACCAACAGATGAAGTTAGTCGGTATTACGTTGTTTCACAGCAGTTCTGCAGAGTTTCAGGCAATTTTCACTTAAATCTTCAAGGGTCAATGTGCTTCATGACTGTCTGAAAATCTAATTGCTCATTTCTGATCATTACCACAAAGCATTGTGCATCCATGCTTCTACACACTCTGTCCAAAATGTTCTGCTTTTTATTAGTAGGGTACTGTACAGGGATATCTTACAAATGAGTAGTGGCAGAGAGCACAATCAACAGTTGAACAATGGATATGCATTTAGAATAGTGAGGAAGTTGCCTGTGTTATACATTTTAAAAAACATCTATGTAAACTCAGGAAAGAAAACTAAAACTGTAGCCTTACACTGACTGATTAAAACCACAATTTCAAGAAATACTTTTGTTGTAGTGTTTCAAAGCATGAAAAACCCCAAGGGTGCCAAAAGAGAATGTCTTTCTGTACTGTAGTCACCGCTGTCTTACAGAAGGATTCAGAGTACTGCTTCTGCCTCTGCATTTCTTCCAATTTCCTTCTCTCTCCATTTGTGCTATCCAGAACTCCTGTCTACCAGCTCCCACTGGGGTGGGTTTGGCTGTTCTGTATGACAGCCACTGAGTTTTCTCTCCCATGACCTGCTTCCCACTGTGTAAAATCATTGCAAGTAAAGCCTTGAGTTATAAACAGGGCAGAAATCACGGGTTTTTTTCCTTTATGTTGCACAATAACGTGCATGTAGCTGACTCTCAAGTAATGTTCAGCATTGCTTAACTGAAACATCTGCTATGGAGAATACATTGCCATGGACACCGTGTCAGTGAAACCAAAGTCAGAGCTTTCTTTAGAGGAACGTGCAAGAACAGAAAAAACAGAGGTAGTGAGTTAATGTGGAAGACTGGTAAATAAACAGCCTTGTGCAATCAAAGTCTTTGTGAGTTGTTATTTTTCTAGAGAGCTCGAATTGGAAGCAGGGTAGCCTGATCTGGTCTCAGCTGTCCTATAACTTGTCTAAATGTACCATCTTTTAATGTCTTTAGATGAAAAGAAAGAGAACAGATTTGCAGCTGAGCTGGATGAGTATGGATCAGATACAATGAGCGAAATCAATATCGTTGGGCGAATTGTCTTAAATGTTTGGAGAATGATGAGAAATGAGGTAAAGTTTTTAAAAGGTTAATGTATTTGACTTAATGGGGTTTTTTAATTATTACAGACTGAGTTGAAAGCTCCCTGTAACTTATGTAACCTTTTGTTCTTTATTTGTATGCCTTGTCAAACAGAGCAGTCTGACACTTTGTGACAGTGAATTTTCAATATCACTAAAATGTAAAATACCGAAGCCTTTATCTTTCAGTAGTATTTCTTAATGACATCTTTTTTTCCCTTTGTCCAGACCAAATTAGCTGTTTTAACAATTTATCTAGAGTGGTGCTTTTATTTAAATACTTTAACTTACTTTAAGCTGTCAGACTTACTCAATGTTTTGCTGTTTATGACCTCAATACTCAACACTGAAATGGTTCAGTCTTTACAAGTCTCATTGTGACCAAATTCAGACTCCATCTTTGATGTATCAAATTCCGCATATTCTTTTCAGTTGATGAGGGCTGTTCTTTCCTGACTTGTAAATAGTTAATGAACTTCCAAATAATAATGTTTACCTTTTTAATAAAGAATACCAATAAAAAGTTAATAAGTTTAATTGCTACACTTGTTAATAGTGATTTTGCTATGAAAGATGTCAGGCACATTGACACGTCCTTTATGTTTTTCTAGGTGAATCTAATGAATTACACTTTTGAAAATGTGGGTTTTCATGTTCTTCATCAACGTTTTCCTTTATTTACTTTCCGAGTTCTGTCTGATTGGTTTGATAATAAGGCAGATGTCTACAGGTAATGATATATTAATCCGTTCTATTTGTTCTTTCTCAAACCAAATTCTTAACATTGGATAGGTATAAGCTGAAGTCAGCATAAAAAGAAATGATTAATGTAGCTCAGGTATTAGAACAGTACATATGCAGCAACATGAGCTTATTTACACTGCCGTTCTGTTGTGTAGTTATACCTTCAGTATTTCATCTTAATGTTTTTTTGTGTTTAAAGTACAAAAAGAATCAGTTACAGCTTCAACACCTCTGGATAGATTTACTATTTTGAAGTACTTTAAGGACTTTATTTTGTATATCCTATTTATCAGGACTTTAAATGAACTGCCAGGTTTCTGTTTTACTTTACAGTGCATGTCAATCAAGCTAGACTTAAAAATAGTACAAAACAGTGTGCAAGATGTTAAGAGGGTAACTATAGCTGCTTACAAATACATTTAAATGACACTGGACTTCACTTTCCCTTGGAGTGATTTGTTATTGTGTGATATGAACAATTCATAAAGCTGATCTGAATGTCACCGTGACATACGTATCATTTCTGTAAAAGTTAAATACTTTTCATCTAGATGGAAACCTGGTTTAGTGCTAAAATCATAAATTTATGTTCAACTGAGATAAGTGTTCTTGATATAGAAGGATGTTACCATAAAAGTCCACTTGGGGCATCCCTTTTTTCAATGGTACCTAGCAACAGGACAAGGGGTACTGCGATGAAGCTGGAACACAAAAGGTTCCATTTCAACATAAGAATAAACTATTTCACTGTGTAGGTGAGGCAGCACTGGCACAGGCTGCCCAGGGAGAGTGTGGAGTCTCCTTCCTTGGAGGTCTTCAAGACCTACCTGGGCACGTTCCTATGTGACTTGATCTAGGTTGACCTGCTTCTGCAGGGGGGTTGGACTAGATGATCTCTAAAGCTCCCTTCCAACCCTGCCATTCTATGACTCTGTGGTTAAAAAAGAACATGTAGACAGATGAAGAGAAATGCAAGTTTCTGTTTCAGTAGTCCTTTAGGGCAGTAAGGAAAGGAGGATATGCCTTAACAGTAGATTGCTGTAACACATTCTGTGTATATCTTTAGAACACAGAAGTGTATGTGCACTGCGTTTTTGAAGGAGCCATATGAAAATGTCCTGGGGGAAATTGTGTTCGCTGGTTTGTAACGAGCTATCATAAAATATGCTTTTCTTGGTAGAAAGAGTAGCACTCTCTTGATTGTTTGTTTATAACAAGATGTTCACTTTCACAGATGGAAAATGGTTGATCATTATGTTAGCCGAGTCCGTGGGAATCTCCAGTTGTTAGAGAAACTAGATTTGATTGACAGGACAAGTGAAATGGCAAGACTTTTTGGCATTCAGTTCTTGCATGTGTTAACAAGAGGCTCCCAGGTAAGATTCTGTTTTCCTTGCACTTCACAAAAGCAAAATAGTCTTTACAAAGTGTTTTAGTTCTTCAAAATCTTCTCAGTCAGAGTATGTGTTTTCAACAGGACACGGAAGACTCTTTTGTGTAACATGAATTTGAAAGGTAGTGAAAGGCAATTTGAAAGCAGTAATAATCAATTGGATAGTTAGCCTCAGAGATTAAAAGTAGCAATTAAAAATACAGTACCCCAGACATAGTCCCAGCAGTGAGTGTCTTCTACTGACTTTGGAGAGCCTCTGACCTTGGAGCTGGTATTTTTTCAAATTTAGATGAATCTAAAAATGAATGCTGCTTAAAACATTAAGAAATAAAATTGAGCGTGTTTTAGAAAGATGAGATGATTTTTTTTCCAGTGCAGACAGAACTGCATTTGAATATGTCCTAAGAGACATTTCACATGAAGTGGACCTCTGATTGACATTTGAGTGTAAGACTAGAGGGACTCTGGCTTTATTAAGTATGTGTCATGCAAGATGTGTGTGGTTCTGTTACTCTGATAAGCGCCAGAGAAAAAGGGGGCAGGACAGGGTGAGATTTACACTACCTTTTCTTTGAGACCTCAGCAGTCTCTAGAAATACCAAAGGCTTTTCTTGCCCAGTTTCTGAGTGGTTATACTTACTAGACTTCTCATGGCATTATGCAAGCCTTAAAGAGCACCTGAAGTCAGAGACAACTTCTCACTCACATGTGTTTGCTCTTCTATTGTGTTCTTTCCTACCGTCTTTCTGTTTTAATAGACATGTATCTGAGCACACCAGACTTGATTATTTTGCCATCTTCTGTGGACGAAAAGACAACTTAAAAACTGATGTCCTAAGCAGACCAGCATTGCCTTAAGCCAGCCAGAAATGGGAATGTCTGAAGCTGCAGTTCCTTAACGATTCAACCCAGTTTGAAAATGCTTCTACCATGTTTCTCTGACTGCAGTTGCCTGTGTCATATCTTGACCCAGAGCACATTCCTCCGATATTTGGGGGGTGGGGTGTACTGGTTGCAGAACCATGCTGGCACTCAATAGGATTTACCAATTTGGCTCCCTGATCTGGTTTACCACGTTATCAGGAAAGTACTGCTGTGGAAGCAAGGGAAGAGAAATGCACAGTTAAGGACAGGAAGGGTGGGACTGGCATACTGCCAATGTGTAGATATGCTGCAACTGTCATGATTGCAGCTTGTGAAGACTGTTCTGCTTGTCATTTTCTCAAATGTCTGTGAGTGGGAGTGAGAAACAGAAACATGCTGCATTTTCTCTCCTGATTGTTCTTTTCTCTTTCCTTCTGTGTACGTATGTTTTGTTTCTGTTGAAACTTTCTAGATCACAAAAGTGGCAGTTGCAGCAGTTCCCAGTCACCTCAAATCATACTTTTTTTCACTCCTAAGAGTCATCACTACTTTTTATGAAGATCTTCCTTTTCTCCTTAGCTGAAAAGACGTTAAAATGGAATAGTACTAAGGACAGATTTCAAATATTTTAAGGGGATTTTTTTTTGTATTTGTATATATCTTACTAAGTTTTACAAGGTCTTATTTAAAGCTCATTTCTTCTTTTATTAAGCTATCTCGAATATTCCATTGTAGACTAAACAAATCTAACAGGAGATGGTCATACCCATGCAAATCCCAACCTCTTTGTAAGGTGTCAGGGTCTTGTTAAAGCTTTTGATTTTGTGAGTTCCTTTGTAACTTCAAATAAATTGCACCTAACCCATTCAGTACAATGACTGAATACATAGTGCACCAGGCTTTTGAATAGAAACTTAGTTGCTTACAAAGCACAGGATCTTGGGATTACATGGCATTGTTCTTTGATAGTTTGTGATTTTTCAGTCCTTTGCCACCCAGGGATGTAATTTTCAGCTATTTTGGTTTTTTATTGTAAATGGACACAGGGAACAGCTTGCTGTAAGTGCATTAAAGCCTTACTAAAGCATTGAGTAATGCATAAATAGGGCTGTTTTTTCTTGTGCTGCTGCATCCACATATGACATTTTGTGATGTCTTTAACAAGGTGAAAGTTCTTAAACTTCTTGTTACTTACGCTTCTTGTACTACTTCTGGCAAGTGTGATACTCAGTGCAAAGCAGCAGACTTGTTAAATGGACTGACTTAGAGTCTTCCGTTGGTCCTGTTCCTGCCAAGTACATTCCAGTACTTGGCTTTTGGTGTGTGTAAAAGCTTGGAGGCACAATTATCAATTTATACAACTCACATGTCATTTCTCTGTTTTCTGAGATGTTGAAATAAAATTGCTTTACAGATTTCTACAGAAAATGAGCATCAGCTGCATATTATACTTTGGTTTTTTCAGTATTCTTCAAGCTTAACAAAAATACAGCTTAGCAAATGCTTGTTCACTGGCTGCAGTATGGCCATCTGTATATACTGTTGCAACCTGTTGGATTTTTTTTTTTTACCTGAGAAGAATGTTTATTTTTTCCATAGATAAAAATTAGAAGTACTTACTTTTCAACTGTTAGGACTAAAATGATAATGAAATGCATGGAAAGATTCCACTATGTGTGACAGAAAATACACATTAAGAGTGTGGCTAATTGGAAAAGTAGTTGTCTGTACTTCAAATTCAGAAACTGTACTGCTGCAGTTTTAGTGCACTCATGTTAACAACATGCTTTTGAAAGTACAATTGTAATGCTTTAATGCAAACTGTTTTGCAGTATCGTGTGGAGTCCATGATGCTGCGTGTTGCAAAGCCAATGAATTATATTCCTGTGACACCCAGTGTCCAGCAGCGAGCTCAAATGAAAGCCCCACAATGTGTTCCCTTGATAATGGAGCCGGAATCCCGCTTCTACAGTAACGCCGTTCTGGTATTGGATTTCCAGTCCTTATATCCTTCCATTGTGATAGCATACAACTACTGTTTTTCAACCTGCCTGGGACACGTGGAAAACTTAGGAAAGTAAGTTGCTATTCTTTTCTCAGAAGTGTTGATTCTGTAGAGAGTTCAGCATCTTATCTAAGGTACAGAAGAACCCTTGGTTGTCATTGGAAACAGTGGGCATGTATGAATAGCACCGTTTTCTGTTACACAATAGAGATTAGAAAGATCTACCATGGGGGTGTGGGTATACATATGCAGACACACACATATACCATCGACACATCAATATGTATTTTCAATTAAGTACAGATTTAGACACCATTCTGTTTATTTAAAAAAAAAAGCCAAACAACTCTGGGGTTGGGGGGAGGTTTCACTCTGGTCTTAACTATTCAAAATAAAAAGATATGATGAGTTATTCTGTGCAGCATCTCTTATCAAGCCTAACAGTAATTCTGTTAATTGGGGGGGGGAAAAAAGCCCTCATTGCTCATTATAATTACGTCAACAAAACTGTACTTTGAAGAATGGGAAGATGCATGCAATGATTGCTACATGTCAGCATCAGGTTTTTGAGCTTCTGACTCAAAATTCTGACTTTGTAGGAAGGAAATCCATGCAATGTGTTATTTGATAAAGATGCGTGGTGTCCTATAGGGGATTACAGTTATNACAACATGCTTTTGAAAGTACAATTGTAATGCTTTAATGCAAACTGTTTTGCAGTATCGTGTGGAGTCCATGATGCTGCGTGTTGCAAAGCCAATGAATTATATTCCTGTGACACCCAGTGTCCAGCAGCGAGCTCAAATGAAAGCCCCACAATGTGTTCCCTTGATAATGGAGCCGGAATCCCGCTTCTACAGTAACGCCGTTCTGGTATTGGATTTCCAGTCCTTATATCCTTCCATTGTGATAGCATACAACTACTGTTTTTCAACCTGCCTGGGACACGTGGAAAACTTAGGAAAGTAAGTTGCTATTCTTTTCTCAGAAGTGTTGATTCTGTAGAGAGTTCAGCATCTTATCTAAGGTACAGAAGAACCCTTGGTTGTCATTGGAAACAGTGGGCATGTATGAATAGCACCGTTTTCTGTTACACAATAGAGATTAGAAAGATCTACCATGGGGGTGTGGGTATACATATGCAGACACACACATATACCATCGACACATCAATATGTATTTTCAATTAAGTACAGATTTAGACACCATTCTGTTTATTTAAAAAAAAAAGCCAAACAACTCTGGGGTTGGGGGGAGGTTTCACTCTGGTCTTAACTATTCAAAATAAAAAGATATGATGAGTTATTCTGTGCAGCATCTCTTATCAAGCCTAACAGTAATTCTGTTAATTGGGGGGGGGAAAAAAGCCCTCATTGCTCATTATAATTACGTCAACAAAACTGTACTTTGAAGAATGGGAAGATGCATGCAATGATTGCTACATGTCAGCATCAGGTTTTCGAGCTTCTGACTCAAAATTCTGACTTTGTAGGAAGGAAATCCATGCAATGTGTTATTTGATAAAGATGCGTGGTGTCCTATAGGGGATTACAGTTATGAATATGTGCTTACAATAACTCAGTGTTTGGAGATAATGCATTAATGCAGAACAGAATTGATAAATTACCCATGTGTTGGAATTTAGCCATTTTATGAGAGCCTTTTGCATGTAGCTAAGAAATTTTAAATGACAGTGTGTTTGTTTAGATCTGAGACTATAATTGTGGTTCTGCCTGTGCTAGCATTGTCTGCATTGTAATGTGAGTTGATGCTTTTCCTGGATCAGTGTGTAAATGAATAAATTATCTTCATATTTAATTTTTTTCTTGATTAGATATGATGCATTCAAGTTTGGCTGCACATCTCTCAGAGTACCTCCTGATTTACTTTATCAGATTAGGCATGATATCACAGTGTCACCCAGTGGAGTAGCTTTTGTCAAGGTAATGATATCAGTGCTCCGTAACAGGCGTTTCCCCTTCCTGTTGGCTGACTCGCTTAAAATCAATTTGATACTGTAGTTTATGTTTTGCTGCATTAAGAACAAACAGAAGTGGGGGAGGTTTGGTATCACATTTCCCACTGTTTTTTGATATTTGTCAGAGTGTTGAACTTCTGGCACTTCAGGAAATAAAATGTCATCTTTGTGCTTTCATTTATGCTGAAGGCTTATTTCATCTATAATTAAACAGTATTTTACTTGTACAGTTTGGGGATCAAACAGTAATTATCTGTGTGTAGCACTTCATTCTTCTCCTGCCTGCATAGCAGAATGTTTTCCTAGAAAAATAGTCATATTGTGGGAGATGAAACTCTATGACTTGCTTTCTATTGTTCTCATTTTATGTTATGTGTACTGCTCTCTAATTTGTCATGAATTAGTAAATACATGGCCTGGAGCTCTTACAAACAATGAACCAATCACCAACATATATATATATATGTGTGTGTGTTTGTACTTACATATTTAATGTAAAACAAAAACCTTTAAGTAAGAATTTTTGCAGACTTTTTAAAAGATAATACTCTCTTACATTTACCATTTTGAGAATTAGCAATTACATACTGAAGTCCTGTTTTTAGTTAATAAGGTTATCTAAACATTGCTTTAGCAACGCTGGTGAAAACAAAGAACAAAAAGCTATTTACTATGCCCTTAAGAGCTTTCCCTGTATCCTGAGTTGCTTGTAATATTTGTGGGAAGAGCCAAATCCTTGGTGCCTAGGGCATCTTGCTAATTTGTCCTCTTAAGAGTGATTATCTAAAGTTCTGGGCTTTTCTTTTAACTGAGTTGGGCTTTTTAACTTTTTTTGTTGTTGTTTTTTTCTTTGTTTCCTTTATGGCAGCCTTCAGTAAGAAAGGGTGTGCTGCCAAGAATGCTAGAAGAAATCCTGAAGACTAGGATAATGGTGAAACAGTCAATGAAAGCTTATAAACATGACAAGGCCATCACTCGAATGCTGGAAGCTCGTCAGTTGGGTCTTAAATTTATAGCTAATTTTACTTTTGGCTATACTGCTGCTAGTTTTTCTGGAAGAATGCCGTGCACTGAGGTAAGGGTTGCAGACTGAAGGGCAGAAAAAACTGTGGAAAAGACACAATTAAGTATGGTCAGATCATACAGTGTTATCCTAGGTGATCCTGCTCTGGCAGGCGGGTTGGACTAGATGATCTTTTGAGGTCCCTTCCAACCCTTAAGATGCTGTGATTCTGTGATTATTATTTGAAACATACTTAATTTAAATACCTTCATAAAAGCTGGTTTCATTTGTAGTACTGAAAATCATCAACTTGGGGTTTACTTATTCTCTTTTCTTTAAAAAAAAGTCTTATTTTTCTTCTTCCCATAAAAGAGCATTTGAAATTGGCATTTCTGTAATACAATAGTACATTGGATTACAGTTCTGTATTTCTATATGATAAAGCATTGTAGCTGTTTCATAGTTTTCACAAAAGGAGGAAACATCAGAATCCAAAAACTAGAGAAAAGGATCTTGGGTAATCTTGCCTTACTCCTTGTACTGTTAATATGCCTAAAGACATTTAAATCAAATTTTCCTTTATTCTCTTTCTTAATAGTTTTCCATCACTCTTCCTTTAATTTCTTGCTGTTCCAGGGGAACGTAAGCAACCTTGGCATTGATTTTGGTGCATTTAAACCATGAAATAAACCACATTGTCTAATATAAAGATTTTCACAAAGAGATGAAGCAAGCTTAGACTCTGGCAACTAAGAGCTAGTCTTGGGTTTAGTGGTACAATAAAGGTTTTCAATGTATCTTTGCAGGTTGGGGATAGCATTGTTCACAAAGCCAGAGAAACATTGGAGCGTGCTATAAAACTGGTGAACGATACAAAGAAATGGGGTGCTCACGTCGTATATGGTGATACTGACAGGTAATAATGGTCTGCTTCTTTCAGTGCTTTAAAAACATAATAGTTCTTCATAGATACATTTTTCTTTTGGCTCAACAAGGGAAACTTATGGAAAAGAATATGTGGACCTTCTTTGGGATGTTGCTTGCTGTCTTGCACAATATGCAAAGTAAATAGTATTTGTTTTCTTGGAGTTTCTTTTAGAACTTATAGAAAGCACTTTGAGGGTTTTCTTTCTTTTGAGAGTTATGTGAAACAGAAAGAGGAGGGAAATTATGTTTTTTTCAGGTGTGAAATAATGTAAGTCTTGTCAGATGAGTATTTTTGTGCTTGTTACTGATGCCATTTTTATTTCAGAAAATAGAGTGCTTTTAGTAGGCATTGCACATTGATACCAAGAGGAAGGTACTGTTACAAGCTTCAAAAGTGGATACGATTCAGAAACAGTCATTAGAGCATACAAAGGTGTGATTAGGTTGCATCATATAAATATCTCCCTTTTCCCGGCCCTTTATCTGAATTACAACTGTGCTCTGGGCGTATCCATCACTGCTGCTAGATAATTTTTCAGCCATGGGAAACAAAGCTTGTCTGACTGTCCTTCTCTAATAACTTGTGAATCCACTGATTGATTTTGGCCAGACTTGATGAAATACTTGAAATTTCAAAGCTAGTAGATTTGTAGTAGCTTCACAGGAAAAAAAAAACCAAAACACTTCTTTCCTGGGAACTCATGAGGTTCAACAAGGGCAAGTGCAGAATCCTGCACCTCGGGAGGAACAATCCCCTGCACCAGTACAGGCTGGGTCCAGCAGGTTGAGGGAGATTCTGCTCCCCCTCTGCTCTGCCCTAGTGAGACCTCATCTGGAGTCCTGTGTCCAGTTCTGGGCTCCCCAGCTCAAGAGGGACAGACAACTGCTGGAGAGAGTCCAGCACAGGGCCACCAAGATGATCAGGGGACTAGAGCATCTTCCTCATGAGGGAAGCTGAGGGATATGGGGCTGTTCAGCCTGTAGGAGACTGGGGTGGGGGGAATCTCATTGATACTTAAAAGTATTTGAAAGTTGAATGTCAAGAGGATGGGGCAACAGTTCTTTCTGTAGTGTCCAGTGATAGGACAAGGGGTAATGGACAAAAGCTGGAACACAAAAAGTTCCACTTCAAACATAAGGAAAAACTTCTTTCCTATTCAGGTGAGGGAGCCCTGGCACAGGCTGCCCAGGGTGGGTGTGGAGTCTCCTTTTCTGGAGGTTTTCAAAACCCACCTGGATGCGTTCCTGTGGACTTCATCCTGATCTCATACCAAACATAAATTTCTCTGTTTTTTTTGGCTTTCCTAGCTGAAGGAAGGGAACAAAACTGAGAGCAAAATCCCTGTCTTGCTACGAGGAAACTAGAGCTCTTAAGTTTTGGGAACTGTGTTGAACAGTTTTGTGTTTATTTGCTGTTTCTGATTTCTTGTAGCATGTTTGTACTTTTGAAAGGAGCCACGAAGGAGCAGTCTTTTAAGATTGGCCAAGAAATTGCTGAAGCTGTAACAGCAACAAACCCCAAACCTGTTAAACTGAAGTTTGAAAAGGTAAAAGGAGAGCATTTTGCTTCAAGTGTGTTGTGTAAAACCATTGTTATCCTAAAAAAAAAAGAGAAAGAAGTGAAGATAAAAGACTTTTCTGAACACTGTCGTTAGCATAAGGATGTACAACAGTCATACTGTAGTGTTCTGCAAGTATATTGCAAGCTCCTTAATGCCTCAGGAACCTTGTCAGAGAAGCACTGCAGCATGAACAACAAAAAGGAATGTTCCTATTTAACATCAGGACACCCAGTGGCCTGTTGTGCTGCCAGCACAGAGCAATTTCAAATTTCTGTCTCATCAGTTTCTGAAAGTGTCTGCCTCCGTTTTGTATTTTATACATACAGTCAGAGCAATGTGTGCAGCCTGGTAGAGAAAATGGATACCATCCCTTGAAGCAATTCCAGTGCATTAATTAGAAGCCTGGTATTTATTCTTCAGCCAGCCGTAGCACACTTCAAGACATGTCCATGTGATACAGATAAAATGAAAAACCATACAAATCCATTCAGCAGTCTTTTGGAAGAAGTATTAATAACAGTAAGCCTTTTACAGAAGAGCAAGGCAATGTGATACTACTTTGGGTGGAAATTTGTCATTGGAAACTTACTAGCAATCAGCACAGGTGCTCTAGGTATTTTTAAAGTACGTACCTCAGTCAGAATTTGTAAGCAAACTGCCATTTTTCAGAGAAAATACTGTTGAAAAATATTAACAGGGAAAGCCAGGGATATCTATGGAAGGCATGGCAACATTTCCTTACTGACTAATGTACATGAACCCTTCCCACTTGGAGATAATTCTGTGTCATTAAGCTGAAGGAGTAGTTAGCCAGAAAAAAATCCTAGGTGCAAGGATATACACTTAAGATGTCAGAGTGCTTCAATTCAAGTGCCCTTATTCACCTGTGGGTCAAAATATTGAGTACTCTCCTAGGATAGCTTCCTGTCACAGGAAGAGGAAAATGCCTTAAAGCTGGAGCATCTGTTCCAGAAGTGGGACAGCTGCATGCAGGACCTGAGGCAATCTAAATTGGCTGCTCCCTCTTCTATGAGAGCCAGGAAGATGTGATGTTGTCCTAGTAATACTGGAAAGAAACTGTTCCCCATTCTTGCTTTTAAAACCGTTCAAGGAATACTGACACAGTCAAGAATGACATAATAGATTGGAGAAAACAAGCAAAAGAAACAATGACTCTCAAAATCCCTTCATGAGGAAACCAATCTCTAAGCACAGGCATTCAAAAAGCATGCTTTCCCCAAATCAAAATACTGATTTTAGGCACACCATAATTAGATGAAGTTTGAAAATAGAAAGTTCCAAGCCACTAGTTTTGCTGGGAAAATTTTCTTCTCTGATGTTTAAAATGAAGAAGAAACAGAGACAGTACAGCTGTGTGAAAAATGCTGACAGATGCAATCCAGAAAAGTAAGGGACTCAAAACAAATAATCCTGTGTGTCACTTCTCAACTGAGCTTCAGGTTGCATAGGCTTTACTGCTACGTGAAATATAAAATGATTTAGAATGAAACACCACTGAATCCAAACTCCCTCAGCCATCCTTTAACAGCCCTTGGCTTTAATGATCATTTTAAAAACCCACAAAACAAAATACCCAGCACAACAACAAATCAAAAGATTCCTTAGGAAACCCTTTATGTTCAGAGCCACCTTAGATTCCCAACACATGCCAGATTAGACTGTCTTCTTTCTAAACATTCCAGGTCTACTTGCCGTGTGTCCTGCAAACTAAAAAGAGGTACGTGGGTTACATGTATGAAACACTGGAACAGAAGGACCCAGTATTTGACGCAAAAGGCATAGAGACAGTCCGAAGGGACTCCTGTCCTGCTGTTTCCAAGGTAAAATGCGTTTCTTCCTGAATGAAATGATAGTATTCTGTTATTTCATTGTATATCTGCCCTTTCTCAGAGTTTCTAGTCCTTGTGGCACTAACTGAGACCTTAACTTGCTGGCATGAGCCATTTGAAAAACAATTTCAAGACCTTGCACAGCCTTAAAAGGATTTGCACTTCCCATCTTCACTGCTGTCTTTCAGACCATAAAAAAAAACCCTATAAAAACCCCTCAGCCCCATGTAAGTTCTCTAGAAGACCACTCTTGATCCAGTGCATTTTAATTGGAAGTATCACTTCAAGATGAGTGAAGCACACTGATGTGTCTGCCAAATAGCTCACTGACATACATTTATTTTAGCTAAGAATTCATTAAAAAAAAAACCTTCCTTGCCAGTTTGTTTTAAGCTGTATGTTGAGGGGTTAAATAGAAAAGGCTCTACTGTTAAGAAAAGTAACCACTTAGTGGGATTTACCTCTATTTTTCTTTTTAATTTCAATACTTTTGTTTGCTGAGGTGGTCAGAAAGTCTTCACAAAATGTTTTTGATGATGGGGGAAACAACATGTCATACTCTGGAAAACCTCTCTAATTGTTGCAGCAGTCTTAGTGCTGGAGTGTGGGTAATGTCATGAACATTGTGTCAAAATGAGGAAAAGTTGTCTGGTAATGTGTTAGGAACCTCTTTGAGTGCAAGAGATCGCAACCTGTTGTCATGTTAACATTCTCATTCTCAACTGATGCTTTTTCAAAGCAGCATATTAATATTTCCATGTAATTTATGGAATTATTTGAAATTAATTATCTTTGTTGGGAATTAAGTCTGTGTTTTTCTCATCTTTCTCCTTTGGTTGTAAAGATACTTGAGTGTTCTATCAAGCTGCTATTTGAAACACGGGACATAAGTCAGATCAAACAGTATGTTCAGAATCAATGCATGAAGTTACTGGAAGGAAAAGCCAGCATGCAAGACTTCATCTTTGCAAAAGAGTACAGAGGGAGCTCAGCTTACAGACCTGGATCCTGTGTACCAGCCCTGGAAATCACCAGGTAATGCAATTAAGAAGTGCTAATAGTAGGGTTTGTGGTTTTTTTCTCTTGACCTTTGTACTGCCTAGTTACACAGGGTATAAGTGAGATTTCTCCTTCAGATATCATTGCAGCAGCTGGCTCTAACTTTCTTCTGTGTGTGAAGAGAGATCAGGCAGCAGAGAACCCTAGAAAGCCATTTTGTAGTCACAGAATCACAGAATGGTGTAGGGGGTCCTGGAAAGACACACATTTTCATTGAGGTGTCTTGTCAGGATGCTGTAAAGGGTGTGCGCACTGCTCTTACTTAGGCTTTGGGTTTTGTACAGGGTCTTGACTCTCCAAGGTTCCCATCACTTCCAGATATTATAATGTTAAATATCATGATTGTGATGTCTCTTGTTCTCATTCTAAAAATAGGTCTTAAAGTTAGTATTTCACCTGGGAGAGGAACAACCCCATACCAGTACAGGCTGGGGCTGACCTGCTGGAGGGCAGCTCTGCAGAGAGAGACCTGAGAGTTCCAGTGGGCAGCAAATAAACATGAGCCAGCAATGTGTCCTCATGGCCAAGAAGGCCAGTGGCATCCTGGGATGCATCAAGAAGCATATGGGCAGCTGGTTGAGGGAGATTCTGCTCCCCCTCTGCTCTGCCCTAGTGAGACCTCATCTGGAGTCCTGTGTCCAGTTCTGGGCTCCCCAGCTCAAGAGGGACAGACAACTGCTGGAGAGAGTCCAGCACAGGGCCACCAAGATGATCAGGGGACTGGAGCATCTTCCTCATGAGAAAAGGCTGAGGGATATGGGGCTGTTCAGCCTGGAGGAGACGGGTGGGGGGAATCTCATTGATACTTGAAAGTATTTGAAAGTTGAATGTCAAGAGGATGGGGCAACAGTTCTTTCTGTAGTGTCCAGTGATAGGACAAGGGGTAATGGACAAAAGCTGGAACACAAAAAGTTCCACTTCAAACATAAGGAAAAACTTCTTTCCTATTCAAGTGAGGGAGCTCTAGCACAGGCTGCCCAGGGTGGGTGTGGAGTCTCCTTTTCTGGAGGTTTTCAAAACCCATCTTGATGTGTTCCTGTGCAATCTGATCTAGGTGAACCTGCTTTAGCAGGGGGTTGGACTAGATGATCTTCAGAGGTCCCTTCCAACCCAACCATTCTATGATTCTGTGATCTCATCCTGTCAATACTGTTGATCTGTAATGTGAGCTGGCACATTTTGCCACCTTGCTTAATATAAAAGATCTTAAAAGTTAAGCCATGCTTTTTAAAGAAGATTTAAGTCCTGGTCTGATATCTGCTTCAATATGAATTGCCCTTCACTTTCTGGGGTACTTTTGCTCTCCTTCGTACATTAGCTGCTCTTTCTTAAATATTTCTTTCAGGAAGGAGTAGCTCAAAAGCAGCCTGCATGCAACTCCATGTGACCTGAAACAAAACATATCTTTAGGACTTACTGCTCTCAATTCTAAAATTCAGGCTTACCATGAGAAATTAAAAATGAAAGAACTCGGTCCCATGCTTCATAAGAGACACTTAACTTCAGCTGTCCAGAGGGCTACTATAATCAACAAATGAAGTTACTACAAACTAGTCTCTGGGTGCATTAGCAAGGCTGTTTCCCAACAGGAGGATGCTTGCCTACGACCGCCGCTCCGAACCTCGGGTTGGGGAGCGAGTGCCCTACGTCATCGTGTGCGGCATGCCCGGGCTGCCTCTGATACAGCTGGTCAGGCGGCCCATTGAGCTCCTGCAGGATCCCAACCTGAGGCTGAACGCCACCTACTACATCACCAAACAGATCCTGCCCCCGCTGGCCAGGGTCTTCTCCCTCATCGGCATAGATGTCTTCAGCTGGTACCATGAGCTGCCACGGGTAAGCACTGGGAAGCAAACACAGTGCACATGCACAGGTTTGGCTCCTGCCCTGTCTTTTAATAGAGGAAGGTTTTTATGAGGCAACAGCAAAGGCTGTTTTACAAAGGCAAGGTTTGATGTCCGAACATGCAGACCTGATTCTTAGATCTGCTGTGGGGTGTTTTTCACTTAGTAAGTGATTTTTTCTCGGCAGGGTTGCTCACACTATCAGCTTCTATTTTCTGACTCCTTCCATAGTTTAAAAAAAAATATTTTGCCACAAGTGTATATTTTTAGCAGTGCTCGTACGTGCAGCTGTTTGGCTGTACCACCTCTTAAATCTCTGCTTTTACAAGATGTTACATGGATCTTTCCTCTTTATAAGGAAAAGTGCTAATGCTCCAGCGGCAAGAACACGGTGTTAAAACTTTGTATCACCAGAAATGTGAAACTACATCCGAAACTGACTTTCTTCAAAGTTAAAATGTTGAGGTGTTTGTGATTCCCCTCACAAAAAAAGGGTGGTGAAAGACGGTATCCGTGGAGCTTAGTTACTGGGCTTGTTGTATACTTCAGCAACGTAGTAGCGCATCATCTTTCTCCCTGCACTTTCAGTATAGCCTTGGTCCACTAAGAGAGCCCTGAAGTCCCGCGAGGCCAGGGAGCATCGGGAAGAACATAGGGAGCATTGTGGCTGGGCGTTTGAAGCAAGAGAATGAAGGACAGAACAAAGCATAAGGCGTACAGCACCCGGGAGTGAGTGCAGAGAACAAGCTCTGTGAGGAGAGGTCAAAAAAACGACTGCAGAAGGCACAGTTTGAGATGAGATCAGAAATGTTGCCTATGACTGAGGTTTTCTTTGGTTACCCCTTCTCTTTTCTGATGAGATTGCCTGTGAAATAGGCACGTGTGGGCTCTGTTCAGTGTATCACTTCGGGGCAAGCGCCATGCTCTTCAGAGTGATGTTAATAACTGTGTATGAACGCACACCCTGCAGGCTGTGTTGCACTTTCATACTCCTTTTAAAAAAATAGGCTTCATAATCTAGGAATAAGGCAGCGCTGCTCTCTTCAGAGTTCGTTACCTCTTAATTATTTATTTGAACAGATTCAGAAAGCTGCCTCGACTGCTCGCAGTGAGATGGAAGGACGCAAAGGCACAATCTCCCAGTATTTCACGACCTTACACTGTCCCGTGTGTGATGAACTGACCCAGTACGGGATCTGTAACAAATGCCGAAGCCAGCCACAGCACGTGGCGGTGATCCTCAACCAAGAAATCCGAGAGCTGGAGCGTAAGCAAGAACAGCTGCTCAAGGTATGATGAAAGCATCGTCAGATGTCTGCCAGCCAAAGAGAGGGGATGAAATTTCAAAGCAGCCTGTTACTGAATGCCCCCAGCAGAAGTGGGAGGCACAATCCGGGTGTTAAACATGTTACAGCTTGTTTGCTTTTCCCGTTGCTGGTGAAGGCAGTGTAGCAGCTGTTACTCTCCTTAGCTTTGTGTAGAATCAAAAGCAGAGGCAGGGGGATCAGAACAAGAAGTGTTCTCCTTTTCCTCTTTTTAAAGAGTGTCTTACATGGTTTGTAGGTGCCTTATTATAATGACAGTCAGGGAGAGTTGTAGAGGTATGAAAGGTTCACCTTTTTTGCACCAAGAAAACCCGACGATGTTCTAGGAACAAAAACACTTGTCCCACAGCTGTGTTTTAGCTTGGGGGTTCTCTTGTTACCTTTATTCTTTATAAGGATTTTTGAAGCTGGTTTTTTTCCCTTGATCTAGAAGTCAATGAAGAGGGTAGCTGACTGTGCTCACAAATGCGATATGGCAAAGGGCCCTGCCTCCCCTTGCAGGAACATATGCACATCCTCACCTAGTTTTCATACTGTCATATTTTATAATTAATAAACATTGTTGTTAAAATTGATGTTTAGCAGTAGCACATGAGCCATTTAAAAGACTTGTCTGAACTGTAGGGATATATAAATGTTCCTATAGTCTGGCCATCAATTTGGTAGGTTCCCTTGGGGCTCTGTTGGTAGAAACCTTCAAAGCAAACCCTGTTCATAACTGTTGCATTACTGAGGTGTGGGCCTCTTGTTTCTTGCCGTATTTTGTAGTATTTGCTCCCATCTGCACTGTAAATTGGCAGCACAGGAAGGTGACTCACGCAGGTTGTGTATGGCCCTGTGGGATTCTGAGCCTTTCACGTTGCTTTTGCTCTGGCTTGAATCAGAACTTGGCAGATTGGTCCAGCCCCACAGCAGGGTCCACGGGTTTGATCAGAACATTCGCTGCAACATGCAGCATGTCGGCAAGGCCCGGCCTCCCCATCTGGTCAGTGTTTGGTGACTCAGCCTCTCTGTAAGAGCATCTGTCTTATTTTAATACGAACATGTATATATCCTTCACAGCTTAAATTCTTGGCCTTCCTAGATTATAAACATGCTGGAGTCAGCAGAAAACTGATGGAACACCAAATTGTAGATGACTTTAAAACACACTTTAAAATTGCAGCCATAGCCATGGCCTTCTCCTCTCTACACAAACCGAACTTAAAAAGCGTCTGGAGTACCATTTAGTTTGGCCCTTTGCCTTCAACCCAGCCACAGCCTCTTTCAAAAGAACGAGAGCTGACTTAGTCCTGAGGTTCTTCTTGTGGCTGCAAACCTGTACCAAGCCCCGTGAGCCCTGCTGCTTTTGGTCAGGCTGTGTGAGCATGCTGCTGTCCCTGGGCTGCTGCCTGTGGGACGCGGCTGAGGAGCCACTCCTCTGGGCTGCAGGGACATGGTGCCGATACAGGTCTGGCTGAGAGGGCTGCTGATGCCCAAGGAATTTTAACATGGAAAAAAGGAAAATGACTCGTTTTTCAAAGCAAAGGATACATTTTTGATGTGCTTTTCAGGCCCTGCAAACAGTAGTATGACATTGCCAAACCTTCTGATGTTACAAAACACAAGTGGGTCTGGAGACAAATTTCTGAGTTTTCTGGAAGACTCTTGGAGATGGCAGATAGTGGAAAGCATTAAAAATAAAATAGCAAAGCAGAGCCTTCTGTTTTCCTTGGAAAAACTGTGCCTGCTGCTGTTTCATTCCATCTAGTATCTCACGTTCAAAGTACTTCCAAACAGCACTACCTGTGATAAGGAGTTCTGTGAAGGAGGAGAGAGCAGAGGAACCCATGTACATGTGTCTTGGGATTGAATAGCTCTGACTTGACTTGAAAAAGGAAAACTCTTAACTGAAGCTTAAGTTGAAATAGGTGGTTTATTAAGTCCCTTTTCTGCGTAGAGAATATCTGCAGTTACAATTTTGTCTTCTTTCACTAGGAAACTTTTTACAGGGTAAGTTTATCACGACTGTAATGTGCTGCCCTCCCCCATACTCACTCAACTCACCTTATATCCCAAGTGCCACCGCTACAAGTGGGCCTGAAGGAGCAGGACTGAGAGCAGAGCTGTCGGCCAGGCCTTTGTGCTCTGCCCAGCTCAGGGCCAGAACTTTGAGGCCACAGCAGAGCAGGGAGCTGCCCTGGGTCCCTCCCTGGGGGAAAGCTCTGTGCTTCTCCACAGGCTGGGCGCATGCTACCCATACAGAGTGTTGAGGACTGGGTTGTCCCGTGTGATTTCTGCCTTGTGTTAAAATAACGTTTTGGTTTTTTAACCTGTAACCCAGATATGCAGGAACTGTACAGGCTGCTTTGATCGGCAGATCCAGTGTGTGTCCCTCAACTGTCCCGTACTCTTCAAGCTCTCCCGAGTCAGCCGAGAACTGTCCAAGGCGCCGTATCTCCGCCAGCTGCTCGACCAGTTTTAAATGATCCATGTTACAGGATTCCAGGTGCTATTTGTTTTTTTTCCTTCAGTGTTTACCACACTAAGACTATTGTGCATGGTGCTTTTTCAAGTCTCATCTAGTCTGGGATTTCCATTTTAACTGTTGGTTTTATTACCTGAAGAATAACGACCGCTTACCCCAACTAAATTAAAGGAAAAAACCCATCCCCACCCCACCTTTGTCGATCTCTGAATAGCTCACTTTTTAAGATGTACAAATTTCTTCTTTCCTTCATGTTTCTAACATACTGTTTTATAATGCTGATGTTGAAATAGCTACGTGTAACATCTTGTAAATCCATTTCAAAGTAGAAGTCAAGTTTACTTCCTGGAGGAAGGAGCACTGAAAAAAAAAAAACCTCTTGAAACGATAAAACCATTTGTGTGTGTTCTTCTTGAACTGTCGGTATCAAGACGTGTTATACTGATATATTATCCATTCACTTTATAATTTTGTCTGCGAAATATTTTGTAAATACACTTTTTTACTTTTCAAACAACTGAGTAAAATAATGTGCAATGACTTTTATACAGATAATTTTAAAGTTGGTTGGTATATCTCCTCCTGAGTTTTGCTCGATTCCAAGTAGATGGTTATTTTGATCAGACTGTGCAAACAGTAGTATCATGTGTAGCATTTTGAAACATTATTTTCTAAAAAATTGCTGTCTTGCTTTAGCTATTAATGGGGCATTGTGAGGAACTGTGCAAAGACATTTTTGTTACAAACCTGTGGGACTGTTGCAATACTTTAAATATAAAATTTTATTCCATTTTTGCTTGTTTTGTATAGACATTTCTATTGCTTCTAAATATGCTTAAAATATTTTCTTTCCTTACATACTGTACAGTTAAATCTTATTTGCCACCATCTTGACAAAATGTGTATTTAGAATATTTGTATAACTGTATAAAATGGAAAAGGAATTATGTGGTCAGTGCATTGTTTTCTAAACTGGAAATCATTTTGTTTTAGAAGTTAATAATGGAAACCATATTAAAGTTGAATAAAATGATACATTAAAAATGAGATGCTTGCTTTATACATACCCTCAGTTGCAGACACACCTTTCTTGTTTTGTCATCGAAACAAGACGGTTGGAAAGGAGTTACCGGATCCACAAACCCATTCCCAGCTTAAGCCCTGGGGTCCGGAACCTGGATATCGGCTCTTGGAGAAAAGCCCAGAAGAGAAACTGTTACAGTTTTCCATTAGTCCAAACGGGGTAAGTTTTAAATTCAGAAGTCCAGAGCAGCTTTGAAAAATAGAACAAAACTTTATTTACATCAAGGAACCTGAGTGCCTTTTCCAGTTAAGAATTTATTACATTCAAGATACAAGTCAGTCTGCCAAATGTCACATTATACAGTACAAGGGAAACCCACACCAAGCAGAATAAAAACTATTAAATATATACTAGGCCACCCACAGACTGCAATGCTCTGTTATGCAAAGTAATTAAAAAAACCCCAAACCCTCGAGCAGCAGCCTTTGCCCGCTCTTGAGCCCACAGGGCACCTCCGACACGACACACCACACCGAATGAACTGCAGGGGAAGTAAAGGGGCATCGCAAATGGGATTCTCAATACATTCAGATACCTAATCCACAGACCACAAAGCTGTCCTCAACTCGCACATGACTCTTCTATAGCGTCAACAAGGCAACAGCAAAGTAACACCACTTGCTTCATGTCATCATTTCACCCCGTAACACCTCAGTCGAAGGGTTTAAGCTTTCTGGAGGGTCTGTAACTCAAAAGGCACTGTAAACGGATCCAAACTGTAAACAGATCCTCGTCTATGCCAGGAAGCAGTTTACTTTGGAACGAAATTTAAACATGTGAAAACTAACACTCCTTGTCTAAATCAAGCCTTGAGGAACACCAGCGCCCAAAAATGAGGGAAGCTCCAGCCGTGAACATGTCAGAATGTCTGGAACTGCCATGAGCTGGAGTCCTGGGTGGAAAGGTCCTAGATCTGTTTTAATATAACATTTCCTTTTCACTAAAGGGCAGCCCCTGCTGCAAAAAGCACACTTTTAGCAGGTAAGGAGAACAAATTCTCTAAGTACATTCAAGTCTGAGGCCAGGACTAAGACTGAAGGCTGTGAGTGCTCACTAAGATGACTCAAATTTTAGATGCCATCCAGACAAAGGCCTCCACGTATCAAGCAGACACGATCCTACACAGCACCAGTCAAGGTAATGATGCCAGTCCCACTCTGTCCTCCTGCCACTGCTCTTTGCATCCTTTACTTTTGCCAAAGGGCTGCTTTTCCCTTGGCGTTCCAGGCTGTTGCTCTGCCCCTACTCCACCAGCCTCCTGCTTTTAAAGGGGGAAAAACGGGGATGAATTCAAGCAACTCACACAGGAATCACCACAGTTGATTATTATTGTATATGGAAAGAAAGAACAAAACTCAAGTTTGTTTTGCCCCGTATTTTTACATTCGTTAGGAAGACATCAGTCAGAAGCACACAGAAGCTGGCTGTACGAGCAGTAAAGACAGACACACACAGGTCAAAGAAGTGATAGGACTTTTCCCAGTGTGGCTTTAATTTCGTTTTCTGGGTTTCAGCACTGTGTTGTACAGGACCTGTTACAGCTGCCCCTGAAGACAATCTCATGTGCGGGACATTCCAGTTAGGAATGTCATTCCAAAAATTAGCCTGTAAATGGGGGAGGGGTTATTTAAAATCTTCCCAGTTGTCAGGTGGGTTTCTTAAACTAATTTTCTTCTGGCCCCTTGATCCCCGGTACAAGGAAACTCTTTGACTCGCCCTGTGTGCAGGTTGAGCCTACGTGCTGCAGTTTGTCATCCTACAAAAGCAGCTGCTCCCCCAAGGCCACCCAGGCTTACTCCTGTTGAGCAAACGCTGTCACGTGGACTTACTTCAAACAGCATCTGGCCTGATATTTAGAAGCATTTGCCGTTATTTTAAGCAAAGAAGAGAACCCTTGAGTAGCAAGTGAAACAAGGCCATGTTTTAAAGTGCAGGTTCATGCACTGCACTGGAAAAGATGCTACAGCAATGCACTCACTTCACACAAGAAAAGGAATCAGGCAGAAACACAACGGCATTCAGGCGCCAACCGCAGAGGGAGGCCCTGTGACAAGGCAAGATGCCAAAACGATGTATTTTCACCACAAGTTGATTCCTTCGTCCTGCTAATTTAGAAGAAAGGCAAAAGCCACAAGATTCAAGGTTGCACACTCAGAGGACAAGAGAAAGAACAAACTCGGATCTGAAAATACACCGACCAGCACAGCTTCCCCGCAGTGTTACCGCCAGAGCTCTTCTGTTGGTAACTTCCCAGGAAGAAAAGAAGTACTAATAAAAGTGCAAAGGGCAAAAAAAGCCCAACCGAGCACATTCTGATCATGCAGTCTTAAGAAAAACACTTCATTAACAAACGTGGAGTTTCAAGTAGACGAGCATCGCAACTGCAGTGTCAGGTTTCTGCCATTAGCTACTGCTTTTGTTTCCACTCTTCCTGAGGACACGTGGACACGACTGGTGTGTGTCCCTCTCCCCGGGTCCTCCCCAGCTCTTGCTGCTTCACAGCAACAAACCTACAACGCCCAAAGGCTGCTGCACCGCCAGGAAAGGGCCGTTGCCTGAAGAAACTCCTCCCCACGTGGCACTTGCCGGGGGCAAGGGACCATACTGCACAACCGCAGGGATCTTGGCCCTGATTCTCTTTCAGTCCTCATATTGTCTTTTTTTTACACAGCACCACGTTAAAATCACAGCAAAGGATGCCAGAAAAGTTCTCTGAACCTTAATTTAAACAAATCACAGCCCTACATCAATGCCATGCCATATATTAAGTAATCTGTTCATGTACAATTTCACCATCTTCATACGTTCCTTGATTGCACTGACACTGCAGCAATTACCATCACAAGTACAACCACGAGGACTTTTGACTATTTAGATTTGTCACTGCTGTTTAACCAGTAACTCAAGAGCCACGTTACAGCAGATGAACACGACCCGTTTTAGCCTCCTTCCCACACCCACTTTTAAAATCACCCAGAGACATGGTTCCACTCCTAAAAATGATTTCTAATTGTTTTTCTCGTCGTAGTGCCTTAGTTTGCCAATAGGTTACCTGATTTATTTGACTTGATCCCCTAGTTTATGTCACACTAACTTCCAATGCAGCAGAAACACTCTTCTCCCAAGAGGCAAGAAGGCTCAGCATCCCAGATCACAGAGTTCTGTCTCGTGAAAACATCTGGTGACCAAGCACCTCAGAACTGCACCTCTCACCCATCCCCAAAAACAGCGGTCTGAGCCCTCATCCTTTATCTGTCCTAGTTAGTTCTTAGCAGAGCCTGTATCACTGAAACAGCACGCCTCACCTTTAGGTTTTAACACTTTCAGAGTCTCTACACGTTACCACGTTACCCCATTCACGTCATCACGGACTTTCCTCCTTTGGGACATGTCACTGCAGCTGGAAACGAACGGGGAGAGGGGGTGGACAAATACAGGAACAAACAGGCTGGGCTGTGTGCCGCCAGAACGGGCGTCCGAGCCACTGTGCAGGAACAGCTGCAACTCAATTGCATCTCCCTTTAACAAAAGTAGTCAGTCAGCTTGTGCTTTAATCATTCTTCTCCCGATCAAGGTTCACATTTTTTCTCCCAGGGGAGCCACCAGCAACCGCCGGCGACTCGCACAACACATCGTCCAGGTGGGGCTGGAGAGAGACTGGGGCCGGAGAGTCCTCCGCTACCTTACGGGAGGTCTCTACCACAGAGTTTCTCAGCGTGTCATTCATTTCTATTACCTCAAAGTCTGCTTCGTTCCACTCTCCCGCGTCCTCCTCATCCTCTTCATCCTCATTAAGCCCCGAGTTTGACAACAGAGCTTTGCGGTCCTCGCTCTCGCTCACCTCCTTCAAGCCGCCGTCGCGGGGGCAGTTGGCCAGCTTGTACATGAGAGGGAAGAGCAGAATGGTCATGGCCGAGGTCGCCAGGGCAGTGTACATCACCACGGGAACGTGGTGGAACCTGCCCTGAAGGTAGCCCACCACGGCGGGGATGCACATCTCGCCCAGCGCCGCGCCGATCACAAAGAGGGAGGCGGATTTGCCTTCCACCACCGTGTACTGCTCGATCCAGGAGATGCCGCTGGGAAAGATGGTCGCCATGGAGGCCCCGTACACGGCCGTGCCGGCCCACAGCGAGGCCGGGTACCTGGCCAGGAAGGCCAGGCACGAGGAGGAGATGGCGGAGCCCACGATGCTCATCAGGATCATGGTGCCGGGGTACAAGCAGGCGGCACAGAATATTGCCACCCCTCTGCAGGCGGCGAACGCGCCCCAGAAGACGGAGTTCAGAGCGGCCGCTTCGTTCTCTTTCATCTCGGCAAAGACCTTGGCGTAAGTAAATATGTAAGAGCCGTAGGTGACCTCCGCTCCCACGTAGCACAAGAAGAATACGAACAGCAGGAAAATAAGCGTGTAGTGGTATTTGGCAAACATGCACTTCTGCAGGGAAGCCTTCGATTTGTCTCGAGCTGAGCTGCCCCTTGAATACAAGACGAAGAAGAAGAAAGAAACTAACAGGAGGTAAGTCCCTATGACAACGTAGGACCACAGAAAATCTGCCCTGAGGTGCTGTTTCAGCGCCGACATAGCCGAGGCAGCTGATGCCGTTGGCACAGACCTCGAGACGGACTGGTTTGTCTTTTCAGCTGCTGAAAAGTCTTTAGATTCTGAGCCTCCCAAGGCCATTTTGGCCAAGATCGGGGCCACGAATGCCCCAGCAGCAAAGCTGAAGTGCAGGGCCTGCATGTGGGGCCCGGCCTCTCCTCCCCATGTATTCAGCGCCAGCACGTTGCCACCTGCCGACAGGACAGAGGAGGATTCAGTTATTTCAGTCTGACACCAGAGATTGTTTTAAAGAAAAAAACAAACCCAAACTTTCCAAATAAACCAAACTGTAACCTGAGTTCTGCCCACAAGCACCCCAATCCCCTCTATTGCTTTAGGAGGGCATTCACAGCAGCCAAAATGCAGAGCCACGCAGAGGCTGAGGCCAGCAGCAATGGCCACGCTTAATTATTGCGCCAGGGAAGGTTTAGATCAGATACCAGTAAAATTTCTCCACCAAAAGAGTTGCTGGACATGGGCACAGGCTGCTCAGGGAAGTGGTGGAGTCACCATCCCTGGAGGCATTTACAAGACGTGCAGATGTGGCACCTCAGGACATGGTTTAGTGGTGGACCTGGCAGTGCTGGTTTGCGGCTGGACTCAAAGGTCTTTTTCCAACCCTAACAGTTCTGTGATTCTAATTACCCTACTTGACAATTTGCAGCGAATTCTCAGCCTTTTTTCAAAAGAGAAAATTTAACTGCTTGCTGTTTCTCTGAAGTATTAAAAGCAACAATGCACAGCGCTAACTAAGAATGAGAGGCCTCATTAAACAACATCCCAGGAAACATCAAGGATCACTTCCTTTTGATGGGCTGGGACCACCCCAGCTGCCTGCACGTGACTTCCCAGAAGCAGCAGTGTTTACAATGATACCGCTGCAAGGACTGAACTACAACACCCTCAGCTCAATGGTAATGCTGGAAAATGAGCTCAGAGAGACGTTTTTAATTAGTCCCTGAGAAGAATGTAGGAGAACAGTCATCAAATTCCTGGGCTACAGTGCAGCGACTCGTGTCGCTCAGCACCAACCTGCTTCCGAACAAGCGCAGTCACGCTCTGCTGCCCGGCTCTTAGTTTCTCCTGTGACTCTTGCTCTGGCTGGGAAGTCTCCCTGCCTCAAAACTCCCCAGCAGCACAGCCAGACACTGCAGGCAGTTTCACAATTAGCAGACGAGATTTTCGCAGATGAAAAACAGGAGCTGGTATGTACTTTTCTATGTGTTTTTAGCCAGGATATGCCATGTGTAATCATAGAATCGTTTCAGCTGGAAGAGACCTTTAAGATCATCGAGTCCAGCCTTTGTCCCAGCCCCATCAACCACTAGACCATTTCCCTAAGTGCAACATCCACTCATCTCTGAAACACCTCCAGGGATGGTGACTCCACCAGCTCCCTGGACAGTCCATTCCAATGCCTGACAACCCTTTCAGTAAAGAAATTCCTCCTCATATCCAGCTGAACCTCCCCTGGTGCAACTTAAGACCGTTTCCTCTTGTTCTATCACTTGTCACTAGGGAGAACAGACCAATCCCTACCCTCGCTACAACTTCCTTTCAGGTAGAGAGTGAGAAGGTCTCCCCTGAGCCTTCTTTTGTCAAGCAGGGAAGGCTTGCTGTGAGTCCTCACACACCACCAAGCTGGATCTAGGCCAAACCCCAGGGCTTGCTCAGGGATGCCTTTGCTCCACTCCATGGCACCACTGAACTGTAACCCAGCCAGCTTCCTGGAGGTGAATAATTTAAAGAAGATACTGCTTAAAGAGCACATCCCACTTTCTTGACACTTGTAATTGCCGTCTGAAACGCGTGTTGTTCTCCTCTGGGAAGGGCGAGATACCCAGCAGCCCGAGCCCCTTAAGGAAGGCCTCTGACAGACACAAACACTGGGAGGTGTCAGGGTCAGAACCCTCCAGGCATTCCAGACAGGTAAAGCAGTAAAACCTCTTCTCACTAAAGATGTCACATGAAATATCAGCAATGGTCAGAGCAGGGCCACAGAGATGATGGAAGGGAGTGGAGCATCTCCCTTATGACGAAAGGCTGAGGGAGCTGGGGCTCTTCAGCTTGGAGAAAAGGAGACTGAGGGGTGATCTCATTAATGTTTACAAATATGTAAAGAGTGGGTGTCAGGAGGATGGAGCCAGGCTGTTCTCAGTGGTGTCCAGTGACAGGACAAGGGGCAAGGGGTACAAGCTGGAACATGAGAGGTTCCAAAGAAACACGAGGAAGAATTTCTTCATTGTGAGGGTGAGGGAGCACTGGAACAGTCTGCCCAGAAGCAGGGTTGTGGAGTCTCCTTCTCTGGGGACATTCAGAACCCACCTGGACGAGTTCCTGTGTGACCTACTCTAGGAGGTCCTGCTCTGGCAGGGGGGTTGAACTAGGTGATCCTTCAGGGTCCCTTCCAACCCTTAAGATTCTGTGATTCTATGAAGTTTCCAGTTAGATTGGTGACGGAATTGCTGGACCACATGGTCCCTTACCTGTGTCTAGAATTCCCATGGAAGCTCCAATCACTGACATCAAGGCCGTCAACAGCAGGGATTTCTCACACCAGGGTATCCCATAGAGACCAACCGTCGTCCCAAACATGGATAATGCTGGAAAGAACAAAACACAAAACAAAACACAAACCCCACAGACTATAGTTTCCATTTAAACTACAAAACATTCAGAAGACCAAGAGATACAAATATGTTTATAATTATTAAAGTTATAGACAATCCTAAGAGGTGACGTAACCTAACTACCGCGACTCGTGATTGGCAGAAGCAGACTCATAAGTAGCAGGAAGTTCAACTTGGAAAAGGGGAACTGAATTAGAATACAATGGAAAGGCTGTTTCACTAAAGCTTTATTTGCCAATGGAGCAGCACCTGCTGCAAGAACGTTAAGAAGCCTTCTGCAAACTTTTGCTTCAGAAGAACCATTTCAGTATCTTCTGCAAACTTTTCATCTCAAAATGTTACTTGATCGGGGAAGAGTAAAACATGGTTTTGAACAATATAAAGTCTCCTCTCTGAGAACTACAGAGCATTAAATTTGGCTCCATTTTGAAAGCAGCCAACTCATTAACCTCTTAAAACCCTATAAAGTCACGGCACCTTGCCCAACAAGCCACACAGAAACGCTGACTTTCGTTGATATTCTGTTCTCACCTCAGGGATGTATTCCAAGGTACAGCTGGAGTTTTAAGAGACAGAGCTACCAAATTTCTCATCCTAAGTTTCAGCAGCAACTCACTGTAAGTGTATGAGTGTCGCTATTATTAACAACACATTTCAGAAAATATTTTTTATCAGATGGAAATTACTTTTATTACTATTTGAGAGGAAGTTCTGCAGTTAAATTCCATACTTAGAGTCACCAGAATAAAATAACCTGTCGTTAATGTCTTGAATATGCGTAATTAGGTTTTTGGGAAGCTCATAGCAGTTCAGACATCTCTGGTAATGCTTGATCGTAGGTGGGGCAGATACTTAAAGATCAACGGGAACTGCTGCAACTAAGAACTTTGGTTAATTCCAAACAAAGCCAACAGCAACAAAGACCCAGAACGCTACACGGTTCCCTACTTGGAATACATGCCTCAAAATGTTTTCTGGAAGGTTAGCTTGCTGAGCTGTGTAGAGAAAAAAAGCTGAAGAGGGGTGTGTTAAGTACAGCTTCTCAGATGTCCCACTCTGAGATTGGAAAGTAACTTCTCCTTATGTTAGTTAGCTCTCAGCTCTATGCCTGAAGACTGGTACTTAAAAGGTTCTCTGGCAAAGACAGATCGTGTCTTCATTTTTTTTTTCTCTCTGTACAGTAGCCAAGTTTCAGCAACTGAAAGGTGAGAGGAGCCAAACCTCTTACAGGAAGCCTTGAGATGACGGAAAGAAGATTCGGTAGTTCAAATTGTATGTTTGCCATAAGCATGACCAAACCAGAAAGGACTAGAGTTCAGGCATTGCTGGCATACAGATACCCTGTGTGACACCTCAAGAAAACAAGTCAATATCTCCCACAGGTGCATTATAGCTCTTATGGAAGGCAAAGTATTAAATGTCAGACAGACAACTCTGACCTTCTCAGATGTACAAGGAGGCTGAAGGAAACACACTTTACAGGCCATCTAGCAGACAAGAATAAAGAACAGGGAGGAGACCAAATAAAGACACCTTAGAACAAGAGCAAAGAAGATGAACTGGTCCAAAGAGGTGAGGACAGGAACAGGGAAGAAAGAAGAGACAGACCAACATTATATGACATGAGTGCTCCTGACAGCAGGAGACAGGTACACGGGCATAAGAACAGACTGAGTTTAAACAGGGAGGCACAGTTCTGTTTGAACCTCCCCAAGTACAGGCACGGGAAGAAGGAAAAGAGAGAGCCCCAGCACATACTTCAGCCCTTAACTTACAGCACAAACTACTGTTACTGCACTTGTAAGGGAAAAAAGGCAGGGCTTCGGCCACTTTATGTGGGCTCCAAGAATCTCTGCCTGAAGAAGATACCAGCATCATTCTAGAAGGACCCGAGGGCCATGCAGCCCACTCTGCCAGGATAAAGCCAGTCCCGTACTCCTACCACAGAGACTTTTCCTGTGTCGAGAAAACGCTTCCAACCATCCACTGTGGGTCCTATAGAACTTGAGCATTTTCATAACTAGACAGCAACTGAGCAACGAGCTCAGGTTCTAATGGTTTTCCACCTTAAGTAAGCTCCAATTCGGTTAAGGCCCTCCAGTCAAAGTCTCAGTGCTTTTGTCCAGTACACAGAGAGGATCGGCTGTGCTTGCGGCTTGTGGCAGGGAGCGGTGTCCCGGAGCTCTCCCCAGAGCAGGGAGCCCCAGGTGACCGACAGGCGCCCGTCCGTCCCCTGCGCGTCTAACACTGAGCGTGTTACTTGATGCAGAGAAGAAAAATCCCATTGCACTTCTCTTTTTTTCCTGTCCCAACCAAAGGCACCTTTTGGGCAATCCAAACCGGGTTTTGTCCGTTCACAGCCGGTGACCGCTGTAGCACGCCCGAACAGACGAACCACTTGGGCAGCCGCAACGCGCTGCACAGCCGCGACGGCCAGACAGACGCGCTGCCCAAACGCGACCCGAGCGCGGTACCGCGGCGGCAGCGGCAGCAGCAGCGCGGCGGCTCGCCAGGACCGGGGCTCGGCTCCCACATCGCGGCCCCGGCTCGGCGCGGCTCGGCGCGGCACGGCTCGGCGCGGGGAAGCGGCGGCCGCCCCCGGGCACAGCGGCAGCGGCACTCACCGAGGAGGAGGTGTGCGTTCATGCAGTCGAAGAGCACCCCGCCGAGCACCGACCCGCCCAGGTATCCCAGGGACCGGCCCACGAAGATGTAGTAGATGTCGCTGACGTTCCTGTGCACGTTGGCGGCCAGGTTGGGGAAGGTGGGCCCCAGCACCGCGATGCTCATGCCCTGCAAAGCACCGGGACGGCGGTGAGCCCGCGCGCCGGCCCTCCGAGGAGAGGCCGAGCGGCCGCAGGAGCGGAGCCCGCCCGCCCGCCCGCTCTCGCCGCGCTCACCAGCCCCAGGAA
>WBNH01001080.1:363543-436024 GCA_013401255.1 Urocolius indicus
CCCCGCCCCGCGCCGCGCCCGGCGGCCCCGCGACTACGGCTCCCGGCCTGCCGTGCGCGCTGCGGCCGTGGCACGCGCTGTTCTCGCCGCGCTTGCAGGCAGTCCGTTAACCAATTAATTAATTAATTAATTAGAAGGGCTCCGTTAGCCCAGCACCGCGTCGGGTTTGGTTTGTTGTTTTTTTTTCCTAAAGCTGTGTTAAGCGCGTCAGTCAAAGCGTGCTGGGCCTTTCGCACAACTTG
Organism: Urocolius indicus; assembly: GCA_013401255.1. Taxonomy (NCBI): domain Eukaryota; kingdom Metazoa; phylum Chordata; class Aves; order Coliiformes; family Coliidae; genus Urocolius; species Urocolius indicus. Next base: position 363,786 of record WBNH01001080.1, read on the forward strand.
GCGTAAAAAGCGTGTCCGGCGCGGTGCCTGGGGCACGGCTCAGCTCTGCCGCTCGACAGGACTGACGTAAATCCTCTCAGCTTACAGTAAAACGTTGCATGAACTTCCTAGCGCTTGCCCAGAGTAGGGCACACGCTTTTCCAAGTGTTTTCTCTAAGAAAGGCTTCGGCTATTTTAAACCCTTGCAAACAACTCAAAGATCCCACTTGCAATTACCTTTGTTTTGCTTGCAGAGTTGCTCGCAACGGAAACATAACGCTGCACGGTGCAGGTAGACGGGCAGCAACCTCCTCCCTCTCTCCTGGCACTGGTTAGCGCGTTAAGGTACAGCTCCAGCTCAACAGAACCCGAGGGAACAGCTGGATGCACTAAAACAAAGTAGCTACCGAAACTAACCCTGCACCGTAAGGGTTTGAACCTGACCGCTCATAGCCGCAGCAACGTCTTCTCAAGGAGTGCAAAGTCTTACTGTCAGATAGCAGCAGACCGCCCACGAGGGTGTGTTCATAGGCCCATTCGTAGAGAGCATTTCCATTAAAGAAATCCCAAGTGTGAAATAACGGTATCTTTTCTGACAACCACGTACAAGTCAAGCTGCATTTCCAGACGTTACCGTTGTGCCCAGAGAATTAGCTTCCATGAAAAGCGCTGGTATAAATATACAGCTTCCTAACAAAGGTATGAAAGTAGCTGAAGAAAATTCCATAGGCTTCTCATTTGTGTTTTATATACTTACAAACAGGTTTTATACCTTGAGAGTGGCAACAGCACTCAGGCTCTTACAAGGGTTTGGGGCATCTTTTTCTAATTTTAATTTGAAATATGAGCAGTCCAGAGAATAACCCCGGGTGGAACGGGATATTATTAAAGAAAAGGAAATATTTGGCCCTGCTACAAAGGAAAGGCGAATGAATTCCTGTGACTTGCTGAAGTCATCAATGAGGAAACACTTCATAGCGCCAAGGTAAGGCAAGGTGAAACGGCAGAAGGCCAGTAAATGATCAAAGGACCACTTAATTACACGGGCAGTTCACAGAGCAAAAGATACTGAATTCTTTTACAATGCCACTCAAGTTTATTCTGCCAGAGTTTTCCTCTCTCAGTTCTGCTTCTGCCTTTTGAGAATGCAACTGTCACGTACGTTTGACGTTGCTCCCAGAAGTGAAACCAGAGCAGATAAAATTTTCAGAAGCGGGTAAATCTGCAAGTCAGTACTTTAAGGTTTATAAACCATTGATCTTCAAGTGGATCGGCAGTGCAATCGCAATGCTAATGGGTTGCACCGTAGATTAACTTAGGAGCAAACGTAATGGGGACATTCCCATCAGAAGAGGGTGGTAATAAAAGCTGTAAAGGCTTCTATACAAAAGTCTGCACGTGAGATTCAGTCATCAGAATACAAAATTACTGTCAAGAAATAACGAGTTTTACGGGAGAGCGAGACTAAAAATGACGCACGTGGTAACCAACGGGGCACTTAAGAACTACCATCTTTATTCTGAATAATTTGAGACAGATCACAGTTACTTTAGCACCATGAAAAAACATCAGACATTCATTTCTTGCCCTCCTAACAAAGCAAGACTTTAAAAGAACGGAGTTAAGGCTAGCGAGAGGTATATCCTTTAATATCAAAACCAACATACAAAATATGATGTCTATTAAGGTACTTGAACACGTCAGTGGTATCAATATTAGCACACATTGTCATATAAAAAAATCACTCTAATCTTGGCATACGCAGTCCTGGAACACTAAAAATGTTGACATTACATATAAAAGACTACAAGGCATACTGAAAATATGCCAAAGTCTACATGATTAGAAACTCACTGGCTGTCTGGAACGGTAACGGGGCTGCGCTTGTCGACAGTGAAACACGCAATTCAACATACTCCCTTTTTCCTCAGCTGGCTCCACGTTCCAGTGCTGCAGCTCCTGTGCTTAAATGCAGGATGTTGGTGTATGCTGTGCTCAAAATACATTGTATTTTTATATCTGTACACACACACACACACACACATACACGCACACGCCCCCTTGAGATTAGAGGGTCGGTTCTGAAATGTCTGAAAATCATCTTTTGTAACATTTGCAGCTGCCCTGAGGAGAACATGAGCCCTGAAGGTGGCAGCACCTCTGCTCCCCATCCCTGCTTGGAGGGGAGAGCAGAGCCCACTGCACAGTGCCAGATCACTGAGCCCCTGGCTGCTTAAGCTAACCCATAAGGAGGAGCCTAAGGACAGTAGCCTTCATTCCTCTCCTTAGACAAGTCTTTTGGGGCTTCAGGAAAGCTTCTCCTGTCCCTTTGGCAGGTACTGCAAAGGACTAAGCAGAGCATTTTTGCTTTAAAATGGTAGTGTCCATTTTTTTACATCATAAGCATGTAATCAAACCATTCACAGAATCACAGAATCTCAAGGGTTGGAAGGGACCTTGAAAGAGCATCTAGTCCTAGCATGTGAATGGCACCTTCCTTCCTTCAGCACTCTTGAGAGTCAGTTTGACCTCACATTCCTCCATTTCACAAAAATACTTGCCCGGTCCAGCAGGCTATGGCTATTCAAAGGTTTAATGCAGGGAAGAAGTCTGGGAACAGGGAGCTGAAGAGTACAATCCATATCCAACATGGTCTGCATCAGCTCAGACAATCCAGTGTCTCCAAAAGGAACAGGAGAATGCATATGCCCAGACATTGCACATGAAGAGCCAAAGGCGCAAAATGTCAGTTGTCTGCCTCATCTGATACTGAACATACCCTGAAGGATGGCCTCACAATGGCTACGTCATCTTTGACTCGAGTGAACGGTCCATAAACAGTCTCTGAAATTAACTTAGAAAAAAAATATTGATGTTAATGCTCAACAGACAAAGATCTGGAGGAAAGGAATTCTAAATAAGACTATGTTCCTCTGAAGTCTTGGTTTGAGACTTGCACAGGTAGCCAGAGGAAATACAACAGTACTTGTTTTATTAATTATACATTGTAAGTTGTTGCATAGTTTAGATGTAAATCAGAACTTGAAGAGTTTTCAGTATTTCGGACTGTCTTCTGAACAGCTCTATGAAGATTTACAAGGACCTCACACCTACTGAAAAGACGTGTCACCCATCTGTAAAACCATCCCCTTGCTCAAAGTCAACCTTGGTTTCAAGATTTGGTGTATTGAATTACAGCGTCAGGTAGGACTGGATGTTTCACGCTGCCATTTTAAGTGTACTTCATCCCACCCAATTGCTCCTGAAGCTTACCCTGAGAACATTTCAAAAAATAAAAAAGGTGATTACTCTGTTCATAGGCTGAGAGCGCAATGCCTATGGAAAGTGCTCCAGGAAATGTTCTCAAGAGAGGAATGCATCTGAATGATTTCAGGGTTTTCTTGAACTAAGCTAGTATTTCAACTTTAGATTCTACCCTCAACAAGACAAAATCTGGCATGAATTAGGTTGTTAAAACACGAGTTCAGCAGGTTTCCCATTAACAAGTTTTCACACCCTAAGATTAAATTTTGTTACAAAAAACTATTCTGACCAAGTAACTAAAAAAAGTTGGATATTCAGTGCTTTTTCTCTCCTAGTTTTCAGAATAGCAACAATTGCTGCCTTATTCCATCTTTTTTTCCTAAGTGTACTAAATAAGTGGCTGTTGGTGTTGGGATTTTTATGGTTTGGTTTAGGTTGGCTTTTGGTTTTATAAAGGGAGGCAGCTAACCTCATTTTTAAAACCTCAGGGCATACAGAATCCAGTATCTCTCTAAGTTTCCTGATGGTTAGGTAGCCTCACCACTAATGATCTGAACTTTACTTTCATTGTAACTGCACCTGATCTAGCTTTAGGACACCATCTTCTTGTGCTCATGTCCATGAAAGAGCATTTTCTGTTGGACATTTCCCCCATAGGTAAGTTGGCAGAATTCTCATGCATTACTTTTTTTTTTTTAACTCTGTTCTCAGAAGCTGGGTTTTTTTCTGAAGCCTTTCAAATTTCAGCTTTGTTTTAAAACAAGAACTGGCAACAAATAGGTTCATTATTCCAACATCATCATAACAGCACAGCTTCTTTACTCCTAACTCTGCCTCCTTCTTGCCTGACTTCCCACTCACTAGCTGTTTGTAACACAGAAATAGCTTCTAAATAGTTATTGACTCATCGTACCCTCTTCCCAGAGACACGGAGGGTAGTTTTTGTTGGTTTTTTTTAATGCTGTCCTTCTGTAAGCATAATTTCACATTTAGATGCTCAAATATGAGAGTCTGTATTTTTATGTACAGAATAATTTTGAAAAGGTAGGGCAATAATTAATCCATACTATTGTTACACTATTTTTGTATCCTTTTCTAAAACTTAGCAACTATTTTATATTCTCTCCCAGATAATTTCATATAGCTACGAGAGCAGCAAAGTCAGGAACATGCCACACAATTATATCAAGACACTTGGTCACAATGATTTCAAATTGCATCAATCTAAAAAGCAGCCTTGGTTTTGGTTAAAAATGCTATTAAAAAAAAAAAATAAACAACAACCCCACACGAGATGTAAGACCTGTGATGAATATTAATTTTTCATAACAAAGCAATAGGAAACAAGTCTTTTACCACACACATTCGACACCTTCTGCATTGCCCAAAGATAATACTGAGTAACATATTCTACAGAAATACTCCAGACAAAGCCAGAATAGGCTGTTCACATATTTTTTGTAGTGAAGGCAGCATTTTGTAGTCATTTTAATTGACAATACTGTGAAGATTTTAATGAAACTTTTAGAAGTACTTATGAGAAGTGCCTCAGAAGCACCAGTCCCAGTGAACCTAAATGGATCTCTGTTTTACAGATTGGTTTGGGCTTTGTTTTTTTCTACCTCCAAGCCTGAACCATACGCCTCTAACAATTTAAGGTCCAGTTCTATTAAACCTCACTCAAGTAAAGAAAGGATTGAAATTCTGCAATATAAAAAAAGGTGTGAGCTTTGGTCTCACTTAGGATGCTTTACATGATTATATTAAAAGGACTTTCCTAAGCTGATCATTCTGTGCAACAGTATCACTGTATCACAAGTATATATGGGCTGAGCCCACATAGTGTACATAAATCAGAGGGGAATACAGTTTTCAAATGCAAACCTTGATTGACTTTTCTATTTTTTACTGTTTTACTTTCTCCAGAGTTCTAGTAAAGGTATAGTGTACTATTTACTATAAATCTGGAGGAAAAAATAGTAAAAAATAGAAAAGGCAATAAAGGTTTTAAAACAGTGTTCCTCCATGGGTTATGTAAAGAACAGGTATTGTTACTAAGTAAGGAAACAGACTTCAATGGGCCCTTTGTCTGTAGCAGTTTACTCTTTGCTATGACACTTCAACAGAATAAAAATTATTGGCATTGAATGGACCTGAAAGAAAGAATGAAAAGTATTCCACTGCTGATGCATATCTGCAAATAAAAAATGTACTTGAAAGTGTTTTAGGATTGACTGAAAAGCAGTGGGGTTTTTCCTCAATGTATTACACTTCCAAGTATTTTTCAGAGAAAGAGGTTTTCAGAAGCACGTGCTCCACACAGCGAAGAACTAAGAATACATAAGTAACAGGGGCAAATGTTTAGTATGTTAAACAAGAAATAGGACATGCAAAGATATTTCATTTGAATAAAATATGGTGCTATAGCCTACAACACAACTGAACACAGATATAAAAGACCTCTAAGAAACCTGCATGTTCACTTAGTGCAAAAATCTTTGTTGAATGTCATTTTAATAGCTCATGTGTATTTCCACATTAAAACACCTTATTGCACTTAGAATGTATCTTTTAAAGCTGTCTTGTTTTTAAGAATAGAAAAAAAAAAGACCCTAACAAGTAAAACAGAATAATTTGAAATAGTCTAATTCACAAATACTGCTCCAAAGAGTTACTGTCAGCACAACCTCAAAACTGTCAACTATTCTGAGATTTAGCTGGAAAAGAAAAAAACAATATACACACATACATTAATAGTATTGCCTTCACCAAATAAAAATTTAAAAACCTGGTTTTCAGCAGTTTTAGTTCTGAATATGTTTGCACTCGGAGCTGAGCTGGTGCATATTCAAGGCCTGTGCCCATCAGAGTCTTCATCCTAACGGTCTTTGGGTGACTGTGAAAAGGTGAATGCAAAAACAGATGGGTGCTTAAGCAAATTGAGCAGGCTGGGGTATTTAGAGAAAAACAAACCAGATGTTCAATAACTTAGCTTTCTAATGCAAAATTATTTCAGTGAGAGTTAAGGGAATCAAAAAGATGTGCATTCATGTTGATGATATAGAGTTATAAAAGACTGTAAAAGAGTGGGAGAAACTTCAAAAACCAAATCAGTTGTAAGAGCTACTACATTTCCCAGTATAAACACCCATGGGTGCGCCTGCATTGGATGGACCATACAAGTTACTTGAAGAATCCTGGGTCAGTGAACCAAAACCAGCTTTCATGCTTCCAGAAACACATTCTTATGACATAGAAAAATATCCTCTTCACACACAGAATCACTATGTACGTACACACTAACACTACAAAACTTCAAATGCCTTGAAAATGTGTCTTGAAATCAAACTCAATGTCAGTGACTCATCAAAAAAAAAAGTTCAATGGTATAAAAGATACTTATAGCAGTTTTGCAATTTGAGCAATAGTTCAAGACTTCTTCAGCATTACATATTTTATCTTCAGCCCAAAAGTACAAATCTAGCTTCAGTAGGAGGAGGTCAGGCGGTACAGGAAAAGAAAGCATCAAACACCAGATTCCATTTCTTTGACTGGCTTTACTGTAGTGTCTGACACCAAAGTGTTTTCATTTTCCAGCATTTTCTCAGTAGTTTCTCCATCAACAGGTTTTGCTCTCTCTTTTAACTTCTGCCGTTCGTGGACCCAGGGGATGAAACACAATATAGCTCCGCCAATAAGGGGTGGGACTCCAGCCAGGTAGAACGCAACATCATAGCTGCCCAGTACATCATACAGCAAGCCTGGAAAGACAGAATTACCTCTGATAAACAATGGAGCCTCAGGGATCTACAGAAGACACATATTTCTTTCGGATTCTGATACTTGAGAGCTGACACAGATTATTATAGAATGGTAGGTGTTGGAAGGGACCTTTAGAGATTATCTAGTGCAACCCCCCACCTACCAAAGCAGGCCCACCTACATCAGGTCGCGCAGGAACACGTCCAGGTGGGTTTTGAAAACCTCCAGAGAAGGAGACTCCACACCCTGTGCCAAGGCTCCATCACCTTCACAGTAAAATAGGTTTTTCCTATGTTTAAATGGAACATTTTGTGTTCCAGCTTCATCCCATTACCCCTTGTCCTGTCACTACATACAATAGAAAAGAAGGAATGCCCCAATCTCCTTATAACCGATAATCTGCCTACCTGATGGCCAAATATAGGTAATGCATAGGTAGAAAGGTATTCCAGAGTTGATTTAAAGACTCTGGATAATGAAGAACTCAGTATGTCACCACTCAACTGCTCAGTTACCATCCATCATTAAAAACACGTACCATATTCCCTACTTTAAAAGGTGTTCGTTTTAGCTTCTCCAGCACTTGAATCTCGCAATGACTTGGAGAAATTCTCCCTCTTTTGGTAACAGTTGCCTTTGGTCAAGGTGCCTTTTAATCTCATTGTAGATAAACTGTGTGTATCGCATTCCTGGTAGCCTCTTCTTAAAACGTGTGTTTTCCAACAATTTGCTCTAATTGCTCTCTCAAAACTCCTCCCATTATTCATACACTAATTATTAATAGCTGTGATAGTGGATTCAAATCAGGAAGCGCCTCGTCCAGGCTTTAAAACTTTGTTCTTTATAACGCTGCATAGTTCAGTTTTGTCTTACTATCTTTCAGTAGTACTCAAGGTGGATTATGATTGAAAATCATCAGCAGTATGGATTATAGCTTCAGATATTCACACTTCCCAAAGAACCTCCAGTTTTCATCTTCAAAACCTGTACTTTGTCAAACAGTCTCTTAAAGAATGAAAAAAAGCCAGTACTCCTACTTATAAGAAGCATTTAAAATGACGGGAGCTCTTATCCTCACAATCATTTTGCATGAGCAAATTTTGGAGACCAATTCATTTTCAGATTCTAATTTGGAATCCTCTTACAACACAATCAACGTGCAGGCTGTCACTTCAATAGCATGGAAAACATCAGGTCCTCAGTCCATCTGGAAACCCATCTTTCTTTTGAGAAATGTTTTGTATCTGCCTAACTTAACAAAAAAAAAGACCAATTCAAACTATAAACACTATAAATTCAAACTATAAAACATTAAACCCAGAATATAGTAAACTAATAACTCTTGGGCAGCAGGTAAATTCACCATATAGTCTGGTGCACTTACTGATAAAGTTTCCATTGTAAGTGCACTGCATGTAATGTAGGAATGGAAAATATGACCAAAAAGTCAGGCAACCTTAGAAACGTTTACAGCTCCACACCGTATCAATACATACCTGCAATGGGTGGACCAACTGTCATAGGTATGGACATGAATCCCAGTAGAAATCCTATGGCCTGGGAGACATCCTGAGCCCCAACAAGCTCAAAGGCAATAGGAGCCATAATGCAAATGAAGCACCCATCAAACAGGCCCATGAAGAGACAGACAGCAATGAGACCTCCAAAGACGTGGCACAGTGGAATCATCATAGACATCAGGCCAATAAAGAAGAATGAGGCCACCTAAACACGACCAAGGGGAAAAAGCAGAAAGACAGCAAAGATTAAAGAAACAGATGAGCTTTCTTACATTTGTAGGGAACAAAAATAAATACAGGCAGACAATTTAAAATAAATCTAAGTAGTCTCCATGGATTAGCACCATTACAAAGTTACGCACCAAGATAAGCCACACACGTGTAACTGTCATGATCTGCAACCAAAGAAATTCCACTATCCATTCACAAATTTTCCAAATGCACTGGTGCTCAGCTATCCTGCAGTGGTTATGTGAGGTCATTCCTTGTGCACTAACATTTTTTTGAGAAGTTACTTTCTTTTCACAAATGAAAGCCACAAAAATATTAAAAGTATAATATAGCAAAACCACTATACTTAGCCTCCCCGCTGGTGTAATTTAAGGAAAAATATCAGTATTATGAGCAATTTCTTCAGGATGCTTTTCTTCAACAGAGGCAGTATTTCAAAGTCTCATTTCAATTTTCCCCACATAAAGGCATTTTGCTGCATCCTTGTAGCCATGCATACTTATAAAGTCTTTATGTTATAATCTTACAGTAATATGTGTTGTAAATTTAGAGAAAAAAAATCTTTCAGCAAACTGAAACAAATTTAAAAGCAAATGTTAAGAAGTAAGAGCTTTTCTTGTCCACCACCCATCTGTCAGCGTAGGAAACCAATGTCCCCAGCTGCACAAACATTTTCCAAACAAGACACCTGCATTACACATCAGTCACCTGTAGACCATTAAAGAAAAACAAAGTCACTGAAATAGTAACTACTGTCTTTAAGCAGACAGCTAGTTGAAACAATTTTCAGGAGAGCATAATAGTACTTTTAGGTAAAATATTTAGTTAGCTTACTGAAGAACTGTTGCAAAGCATCTCTAGTATGGTAGAGATATAGAAACACTGAAGAACTGTGCTCCTTATAGGAATGTATGGATAGATTAAAGAAATTCTCTGTTCTGTGTATTCTGACAGAGAAAATACAAATAATTTTTGAGATTAGGTTATACCTAATTGGCCGTGTGGTTATCTGTTGACAAACTCTGTGCAAGATATGCTTGACCAGATTGTCTGTATCCCTGTGTGACCTGATCAAACAGAACCTGCTTCAGCAGTGTGTTGGACTGAATGATCTCCAGGTCTCTTCCAACCCCAACCACTCCATGATAATGTTTGCATGAGACAGGACGATACTATGAATTGTTGGAAAATCCAGAATAATACTTGAGGTGAACATTCACTTTCCCGCAAACATGGTGTGAAACAGGAGAGCTGAAGGTGCTGGGGTGTGGCATAGCAAAAGTTAATATGTCTTTCCTGCTTAAAACTATGTGAAACCAACAGTAGTCAGAAGCATCCTTGCTCATGCCCTAAACACAAGTCCATGGGTTTCAGTCCTAGCTATTCAAGGAAAAGAATGAGAAAGCTTGTAGTTTTGCTGCAAGCGTCGTATTTGTGCTTTGTAAATCACGTATAACATCTCTATGTTGCCTTTTTCACTTTTTATCTTAACATTGGCATTTCCTGAAAGTGCGACAATAGGTATTAAATCAATGCAAATAAATGAGATACATTAATTCAGCTTCCCTCAGGAGAGTCTGGGATTGTAACTATGGCAACTAATACTCCATCTTCAGAAAGCTGGTTCTTGCCAAAGAATTGTTGTTCTCGATAATGTAGGTACAGAGAATCGCCTTTAGATGTCTCCCTTGGTATGCATTTTAAAACAACAAACTGCGAAGACCCAGCGGTTAACAACACACGAGTTATTAACGAAAGCTTTTCCAAAAATCTACACTAATAATGCTACTTTCTCAAAAAATAGCGTTTATAAGTGTAGAGGGGGAAAAGTGCATGTCCTCCTCTATCCCTGAGCTTCAGGATTTCTGGAAGCTGTGTCTTTTGCACGTAACCTCCTTTATTTGGCAAAACCTCCTCAACTAAGAATTCTTATATTCCCATGGCTTTACCAGTGTGCACTGTGCATGGAACATACCTGACACTAAATTTTTTACTTTTTGGGGGGTGGGGGGGGAAGATATTTCTGCAACCGTTATGAAATCGTGGGATAAACCAGGGAAAGCAGGATCTAGAGAATCCCCAAAAAAGTTCTCACACACATGCCACATGCAAATAGTAATTTATTTCATACCCAGCTGAAAACGGTCAGCAGGTAGTAGACACATTTCCTTAGCATTAAAAAGTGAAAAAAGAAAAACAGAGATTCATCAACTTTGCACCAAAGGCTTCTAGTATCAAACACTATACAGAGAGTTTCCTAGAGTTTTGAAATTTCTCCAGTTTGAATCTCCAGTCAGTTAATTCTGCTTACTTAATATTACCTGCAACCAAAGCCTTCAGAATAATATATTTATATTATTTCAGAATATTATTTCAGAACTGTGTGAACATACCTGTAAATAAACTTTTTTTGCACCAGGAATATAATCCGCAACTCTGCCAAAAATCAGTCTGCCAACTCCTGAAGTAATGCCCAGACACAGCAGAAGTACTTCTTCTTGCACGCCGTCATGAAATCTGTCTTTTACATGCTTCATCTGTTTAAAAAGAGGATTGAGAAAATAAACTGGCTCTAGAATTAAAAGGAAGATAAACCTTAGAAAACTTGAGTTAAAGGCAAGTAGTCTGGGAGTCTCAGACTCACAAATACAGCTACAAATGGTCAAATTACTCTGCTTTTACAGATTTTAGAATAAGTTTTCCATGAGTATTAAGCGCAATACATTAAAAACAGTCTAAAACCTGCTGTTGCTTTATTCACAATTAAGGAACCTAATTCAAGAAAACAACAAGAGTGTATCTAATACAGACAGAAGCGCAACTTAGAAGTGTTCTTCCCCAACCACATTTAGTTTACTAACCATAGGTTTAATGTAACACAGAATCCACAAGGACTGTCTAGAAAATGGTTGTTTCCCTGGCCAAGGCACGCTCTGGGGTCTGAAGGCACTGAATTATTAAGGAGTGTTGCCACAGCACTGTTCTTTGCATCAAGATAGAGATAACATTCCACGAAACTGGTAACGCGGCTCAGGACAGAAGCAAGAAGCAGAAGGGGAGAGAGCTGGAAGCCAGACAGTGCAAGTAGGAGAGGCTCTCCAGACTGCCTCATCCTGACATCACCGTGACATCCAGGGGCAAGGAAGGGGAGCAGGAACCATCTGCATTGCCAAATGACAGCAAGCACTTCCAGGAGAGGGTGCAGCTACAGCAGCTATGAATCATACAGACTGAAAGAAGAATTTATTAACCACTTCAACCTAAAGAACTAAGTCAGTAGTCAATGTGGGTTTTTTTCTGGTTCCACAGTGGTTTTTGTTTGTCAGGCGTTTTTTCAAGAAAGATTTTTGTTCAATGACTTTTTGAAGCCTGCTTGGCAATACCAAACCTGCTCAAGTGGGTATTAGAGGATGCAGACATCATTTGCATAGTCTTGTATAATTCCTGTGCTCATAACTAGAAACAGTAAAGACTCAAGAGTTGAAAAAGCAACAGAAGAAAAATTGGTTTCTAAGATGTAGTAAAAACATTCTCAAGTGTTTTTGACAATGCAACCACAGGCTGATAGACCCAGATAGTAAAAGCTGCACGCTAATTTTTGTTATTAATGCTGATTATGTGATACCACTTCAAACTAGAGAACTCTTAATTTCCCACCTATAAAATGGTAAAATTCAGGTTTAGTACTTCTAAATCAAAACAGTCAGGAATCTTTCCTGGCCAGAGTGCTGATATACAAGGACAGCCTTTTTTCCAATATAAATGGGATTCGCTGAGTGATAGTGATTTTCTTAAGTACAAAATCAGTTGGGATTTGTTTTTATGTGACAGAAAGTCTATTAAATCTACTATTAATTTGTCCAATAGAATTGATTTTGTCAAAAAGGAAATTAAAAAATAAGGGTTAGTGGTTTTGCTTTGTTTTTTAAAGAAGAGCTTCTAAGTTCAATTTAAGACAGATGCTTGCTCTTTCTCTTTTTGAGTTTATTTTTCTCTTTGCTTTTTAAGACACGTGGGAACAGAATCTGGTATTTTTCATCTGGAATGACAATTAAACTAGAAGATAAGTTGTTCTATTTATTCCCTTTCTGTTAAAGGTGAGGAGAGGAAAAGCTGACAGTTTTCCCACCCCTACCTTTATGTGCCTGTCAACACCTGCTGGCCCTGCCAGTGAGAGAAGCCAAGGTATTTACTGCCATTCTTGTCACTTGTTCCATGTTTCTGCAGTCTCCAGCTTGTTTAATTAGCAGACCTGTTTCTCTCACTCCCCAAAGGCTTTTCAAGTGATAAGATAAAGTTCTACATCAGGATAACTATTAACCCTTCATCTGCAACTGAGTAACTGGATTTGTCAAAGCAGCACTCAAACTGAAATGCTGCCCCCTCTTACATCCACAGGGGAAATGCTGGATCCAATCAACTCCTTAGGCAGGAAAATAATCGCTACTCAAATACCTAAATTACTTTGGGTCTTTTTAGCTTTCACTCCTCTTAAGCACTCTTAAGCTCATAACCTTACAGAGAGCTTCCAAGTAGATATGAGGAGAAACTTTTTCCTGCAGGAGGGCAGTAGGCAGTGGCATAGGCTGCCCAGAGGGCCTGTCAGTCTCCTTCCTTGAAGGCTTTCCAGACCCAAGTGCACAAAGCACTGAGCAACCTGGTCTGACCTCAGAGCTGAGCTCCCTGATCCTCAACAGCACAGTAATGGTATCACTGAGTAAGCAAGCTGTAAGTAGCAGCACCATTATTAACAGAATATCTGAAAAGATAGTGATTCAGGATTAATTCAGTTCTGTAAGTGCTAACTCATTACGGACTTAAGAGACATTTCTTGTAACTATAGGTTAAATGTATTTATTTATGATGAAATAGCTCAAAAATAATTCAGATTTCCACATATTTTTAGCTGATAGTACTCAAAAATCCCACAATGAGCAATTAATTGTGAAGTTTCTCAGGCAGCATCTCATACATTAATGTTCTTGTCATTGCAGAACTATACAGGCAGTAATTCTATGATTCTTTAGGCATTATCTATAGCAGCCAAATAGCAACCCTGACACACAAAGCCAAAGCCTTTCCCTATGGGTTTTGCTTGTTCTCAGTAACGTAGCTCGCTTTCCACTCCTTAGAGCTGTGTGCATGCTGAACTGCAGATCTGATTTTTCCACAAGGAGAAGAGGCCTATAATTTGGCCTGAGCCAATCAGTCCAAACTAGCATGGCTTCTTTACCATTTTAAAATTAGTTATCTTTGTACAATCAAATTGTTCAAATCAAGACACAGTCAGTGGACAATACAACTGAATGCATCCCTGGCACCAGCATTCTACCTTACGTCCTTGTTGTATAGTATTAGAGTAATGCATACAAACACAGATCTTCTTGTCCATATTCTCATTGCTATTAGGATGAGACTAGAAGGAAGACTAGTCACTTGGTAGTGGCTGGAATGCTTTCAGATATATTGTCTTGGCTAATCTCTCTCCATCCAACCAAGACTCAAGTTTTGCCAAGATCTTCCAATAAATGTACACATCTCATCTGTATTCATACTCTGAATCAAAAATAGGAGCAGCCTGAGCACAGCTGTAGTTCCTTTCTCCAAATACAAAGAATCTAAATTTTAAGGGAGTGGTATTGAACTAGTAAGAAATTCTTTCTCTGGCAACTGTTTTCTGCCTGTGTCTATTTCATTCTGGGAATTCCCAATCAAGTAAATTTTAGTAGGCTGAAAGTAATGCAATTTCTCAACAAAAGTGATGTACAACATTATATATGTATGTATATATATATATATATAAATAGCCTAGAAAACTTTGTGCACATAGAAAACAGCATTTTCTTCAAGTCCTGATGTCTGACACTTATTTCAAAACCAGTGTAAGGATAAAAGAGAATGTTTTCAGAGTACTGTTCGTACCATTCCTAAATTTGAGATAATATTCCTAACTGCTCCAAATTATCAGTTTCCTGGAAGAGCTGAGGGAGGTTCTTTGGGGTTTGATTTTTCTTTCCCAGACAGGAAAGAAAAAGAGACAGCCAACACAAACAAAATTTTCATTCTTCATGCTTTCCAGAAATGTTCAAGTTCTACAGAAATCCTGGCAAAGTTGATACCTCGGCATGCAAAGATACAGCCATGTCTGTAAGTAACAAAAATGAAGCTTTGCATGAGGTGTCAAGATGAGTCTAAAACATAATGTTACAGGCAAAACTCTGTCAAAGACTGAATTTATCATAGTGCTCACAGTATGGAATCTGCCCTGAGGTACACTCACTTGTAATATTAAGGACTGTTGTCTTAATATTGTTTTTTCAGCACTAGCAAGCCCTCTTAGCCATGCAACAATTTTAAATCTAGACACTCAAAATAATTGTAGACCTGTAAAATATGTGAGACTTAGCTGTCCATCTAGACCTTGGCAAGAGCCATCCACCTAGGCATAGCGATACCTCCATAATCTATTGATTTGATTATTACTATCATGGACTTCAAAAACCCATTCAATATTACTACAAGACATGATGGCCTTGTCATTCCATCACACAAGATTTTTTTTCTAAGCTATAAGTGCCAAAGAAGCAAAAGCAAAAAAATTAACTAAGTGTAAGTGCAAGTAAGGGTAACAGCAACTGACAGGACACAACTGGACGGGGTACATCTAGAAATATTATGCTAGCACTTGTCTTCAAGACTACAATTAGATCCTCAAAATTTCAGAAAACTAAAAGCTTATTTTACACACAACTCCTGAGAAAAGAATAACATTACTGACAATGTTCAGGTCTTTGTGCTGTTAATGCCATCACACAACAGCCTGCCTTCAACAAACAAGTCAACCACATGCTTGAACAAGCCAATTCCTTCAAACCCCTGGAGACAAATATTAACTGGCAGCCTTAATAAAGATATATCAATAACTTCGTAATGAACTGTCCTGGAACACTGGAAGTTTCAGGTTGTGCTGAAAAACAGAACATAAAATAACTCTGTACAAACCACTGTTTATTTTCTCACAAAAGGAGCCACCACAAAAATGCAGGGAGCTGGGATGGAGGGTTGAGGAATCCAAGTTGCCACAGAACTGTCTGATACTAAGCACAATGAAGATCATATACTGAAAATTTATTTCTCGTCCTTACTCCAAAGAAACTTACTGATAAGCCAAAAAAACTAAAAACCAACCAGCAACTCCTGAACATCTACTGAAATTATACTCTTAATGTTAAGCGACATGAAACAGCGTTACTAATACTCAATGCAGATGTGTTTTTAAGGACAGAAGTTTTTTTAAGTTTTAGAAACCAAAGCGTTACCACGTGACAAACGATTCACACATACACCTTCAAGATAACTTCTTTTTACATAGTTGCAACCACAGTGCTAATACCTTTTCCTATCTCTGGTCAGTTTAATCTACTTAATGAACAAAGACAGAATTAAAGAAACAAGGTGATTATTACATGGCAATCGGAAATTTTCTATTACACAAAGTAAGCAGATTAAACAGAATAATCCATACATCATAAAGATTAAGAACAAGAACAGTTTTAATTGCTAAGTAAAGCTAAATGTAACAGTTAGCAGGTTAACTGTTAGGGCTATTTAACATTAACAGATTGAGAGTTCCAATTAGACCAAGATTAGCTTGGGTTTTTTTCCTCAAAATAGCTAATCCTGAGAAATTTGGCTTAAATAATAAAAACTAGAATCTCAGAGCTGTTACTGGTATCTTTAAGAGATCTTTAAGATCTTTATCTGAGGCATGATATCAGAGATAAAACAGACAACCATTAGCATAAAACTTTGGAGAAACCAAGACACTGGCTGTTAACCAAGAAGCAGTTTTTCCACTTGCAGTTGTAAATGCTAATAATTTTTGAAGACACTAAATCAGTTCTCAGGTCTTGGGAGAGAGAAAGTCAATTGGTAGGCTTCAAAGATATTCAGGAAATAGTGCAAGAAAGTAACACTGGAGACTGATAAAAGTCTGAAGAACGGGGGACAACCCCTACACTGCAGCACAAGACAGTCTGTGAATTCTGCTCTTTCCCTCTTCCACTCCAATTCTCATGATATTTTCAAGTCCTGTCCTCCACCAGTCGCTCCTGGAGGTGCCAACAGAGATTAGACTCCATTGGAGCCACAATAGTATAAAAAAAACGGGGACAAGGATATTGGTGGATTGGTGTGCCTTGGGCTGTAGCTTTATGTAAGAACCATACACATGAGAGCTGAGAGTTAAATTGTCAACTGACTTACTCTTTTTAAGTATTTTAAAAATTAATTCTCATTTGTAACTACAATCCAGAACTTACAGCCTTAGTTCTGTCTATTCCCTGTGGCTCTGAAGCAGTGTTTCATGGGCCTATCCTACTCTCAAAACTCAACTAGCCACTAGTGCACAATTAGCTCCCTTCAATCTCCACAAAAACAGCAGAAAAGGAACAAAAACAGAACTACTCATAAACAAGTAGCATCATAAGCTAAGGATCAACACAGATGCGTGAGAAAACAACCCTGATTTCTCTCTATTATATGGTAGGTACCAAACTTTGACAAAAGAGACAGATGTAACAAATTGACCTTGGCCAGCATTTTGAAATTCCCACAAATACAATCCTTGCCAGCTAGGTCAGAATACCTGACTGAAATGGGACAACAATAAAAATGGATGTTCAGATGTCTGGAAAAGCTATTTTTAATTAGTGACTCACTGCAAAATTTCACATGCTAAAGAAAAATCCATAAAAGCCTGCCCAAATCTACTGTGATTTAACAGCTTCATTAGTGACATTTTCTCTATTTCACTGCCCATACTTATCTGAAAGTTGCAGAGTGATAAGCATTGCAGGCACTATAAAGACTGGAACTCAAAGTTATCTTGGAAACCTGGCATCTCTATTCAATAGTGTAAAACAAATATGATTACTTTCCAAAAAATAATACTCAAAAAATAATACTCAAAACCACACTACATGAGGTAAAAGTCAGATGCATGAGTACAAGAAGGAAGAATGGTCTGGCAACAGCTCTTTAGAAAGAGAACTGA
Source organism: Urocolius indicus (assembly GCA_013401255.1). Classification (NCBI taxonomy): domain Eukaryota; kingdom Metazoa; phylum Chordata; class Aves; order Coliiformes; family Coliidae; genus Urocolius; species Urocolius indicus. The sequence continues at coordinate 381,597 of WBNH01001080.1, forward strand.
AGGTTTGACAAATTAAACTTCAGCATGTTCTAATAATGTCATCATACTGCAAAAATAATAGAATCTATTAATTGGTAACCTGATGTGACCTTCACATCCTGCTCAGCAAGGCCTTAGATGAATGATTATATCCTATTTTGGTCATTACTCATTATTAAAGGCATGGACCATGTCTACAGAATGCAAAAGATACCTCCAGTCTTACTTTCTATGATCCATGATGTGATTTGACGGGTGTCTATTTTTGTCCTAGCTTGGTAAAACTGCAGATTGAAAGTAACCTTATGCCTGAAAGAAGCAAGTTCCTGACATCACCATTTAAAATTTTAGAAGCATAGGATAAATAATTCTTTTTGAATCATTGTGGCACTTACTAATGCAGTAAAGTGTTAGCAGTTTATAATTTCTGTAATGAAAACAGAGCCTATTATATGATACACTGTGATTAAGAAGCTATGGAATATCAAAACAATGGCTTAAGATATCCTGCACAAATACCCAAATTAACAACAAAATACTTCGCCAATCACTGGTGATTAACATTGCATGTGCTGGACTTACTAAAAAAACCACTTTGACTAATTGTTGTAAACACAGTTTAAGATGGATTCTGAAAGCAACTAATAGAAGTGAAGCAACTAAAACCTAATATAGCAAGTTCATCCTCTTGAAAATTAATCCATCCTACAAACTTTGCATTTAATATTATATTTAGCATACTTAGGTGTCTGCTGCTACACATCTATTTTAGCCTTCCTCAACTTTAAAAAAGGGGAAATATATCTATTGTATATTCTAGTGATGAAAATGCATTGGCCTTGGACTTTCAAACAAATAAGATCAAACTTCATTAGCCTATCTTACAAATAAAAATAATGAAATGCTATTGAGGAGTATAACAGCATATTTAAGTTGTCCATAAAGAAATGCAAAGATATGCTAATAAAAGTGGGTTTGGTTTTTTTAAACTAAAAATTTTTAGTAGTGATATTTACTTCAATTAAATGCCAAATTTCCTTCCTTATCTTTGACTCAATTAAGCACTGCTGGAAACCTTATATAAACTTTATAGAAAGCATGTATTTAGCTTTCAGCAATTCAATTCAACTCTGAAGGTAAGCTTACAGTTGACTATGAGAGGATGAGTGGGATTGTGTATTAACCAATTAAATGAAGTACTAAGTGGGAAAAGGGAAGTGCTAACATCATGATAGTACAAGCAAGACCTTTCTTAGAATATTGTGTTAGCTACAGCATTTACATGTCACAAAAAGGTATCTTGTCACTGCTAAACTTAAGTTGTCTATCTTGGCCAGCTAGTCTAACTGATTAAAATTAAAAAGATTCTTTCAGGAGCAATTTGGAAGCCTTACCCTGGTGCTCCAAAATAGCTCTCTGGAGAAGTTTCTTAATCTTTGGACCATTAAAGACTGGGTTTGAAGACCTTTAATTAGACTGACAAGTGAGGTGAGTACCCCTGAGCTTGAGAAATATTTTGAAAGGCAGCTATGAGACTGATCCAAGGTGTATGGAATTTGCCATACAGAAAAACTTCTCAGGAGAAAGCTGATGTTCTGCAACCACTCAAGAAGATTACAAAGGCGAAGAGAAATGCTGGAAGTTGGACTAAGATCAGAATGAAAATAAATGTTTATTTGCATGAGTGAAAGTAAGTAGCCAGGAACAAAAAACTTTCACAAAACAGTACTGTTACCTCAAGTAAATTTTTCCAGTCACCAGGAGAATTAGCAATCTTAATTACCAGTGAAGACTGCGCAACTGATTCATGTGAAAAGCAAGTAGTTTATTATAGCAGCCCAAACCTAACATTTACAAAGGTTCTATTTACGTATCTTGAAGAACACTACAATAAGCAACTAACTTGGAGCTAACTGGTTAGTAAAAGAGATTCATTCATCTACCAAGATATTGTAACACTACTGTCATCTTTCCAAGAGAGGTTGATTTCCTTATTCCAAAACAGAACTTTGCTACATTTATCAAGTTTCTCAGGACTAGACTCCTTAAACCACAGAACTTAAGTGAGTAAATCAAAACTGACTCTCAAACCTTTGTTCAGCTGCAATATCATTCTGAAGACAACCATAAAATTTTTACATTGGAGATCTACTTGTGGACATTCCACTGGGACACACGCAACAAAGCTTTCGCAAGCGTCTCAACTCTAGATGGAAGTCCCAAATGCAATACCAAATATCTACCAGATCACAGCCCAAAGAAACTCAACCACATAGTTGTATTTTCATTTAAAACACAACAAAACAACAAAAAGATATTATAATGATAGCCTCTCCTCGTCATAAGAGATATAGGCCTTACTCAGGATACAGAGATTTATGCTCAGATTTTTTTCCTGCCTGGAGAAACCCAAAAAATCATCTCTCTTCCTAGGAAATATTCCACTCAGTAGTAATGACTCTATCAGAAAAGAACCTGAAAAATAGCTCACAGCTTGACAATTACTGGCAATGACATGAAAAGGAGCTAGGTTCCAAGAGTTCCTCAAAGGAAAAATACATGGAAAGAAATTCACAGGTCTAAACAAGATTCAATAAGCAAAGAAGATTCTCTGTGCAGCTTGCTTGGAGCAGAAGCTAGACACAAAAATGGGCCTGTATATGAGTGAAGGAAGGTTCTTCACTTAGTTTTGGTCATCAGTTTTCTTTGTATGAAGATAGCAGGCAAAAAATGTCAACTGTGATCTCAGGCTTCCGGGCAGTTGTTGAGCTTTAAGTCAGGTCAAGATGCTTCAAACATTTAAAGACAGGATGCTGAGCTCACCATTCAAATAGCATTAGCCAAAACGAAAAAGAATTCACTTTACAGTTTAATCTGACTTTGAACTACATGCTCTGTTTACTATTAGAATAGTTTGTGTTACGCAATAGCACATTAACTAGTGTGCTGTTAGAGACTGATACAAAGGAAATAATAACGTAACTCAGACCTTTCTATCTGATACTATTACATAGACCTGAGGAAGACTGCTTTACAATTACCTTTCAACATCATCTCACTGTTTGTACCCGAGTATATCTGCTACCTAAAATGCTTTTTTGTAAGCTTTCATTTACTTAGATTTCTAAAAAACAGAAAATCTTTGGTTTACTCTTTTTTGCTTCCGTTCTTTCCATACCCAAGATTTTTATTCTCCAATACCTATTTGGAAAACATAGTTCAAATATGCTTTCATAATGAGTATAAAGTAGGAAATCATTCATTTATTTGACCACCACCACCCCCAGCATCTAAAGTGGATATCCAGTCAAGAGTAAATAACTACCAGATCAACATTGAGGAATACAGAGAAAGAAATAGGTGCACAAGATAATTACAGAAGTGGATAAAGGGGGAAAATGTCACTAACCTGGGCAGTCAAACTGCAGCAGATGTTGAGATCTGAAGGGAGATAAATGCAAAGATTAGAAAAGCAAGTAAAGCATGGGGTGTCACTGAAGACTTGGCATCTCAGAGATCTGCTTAATAATTACATTGCACCCTTAAAAAAAACAGTGCCTTGTTAGTCTTCCATTGGAGACAGAAATATGATAGATAAAGTGGATGAGAAAGGTAATAGTGCTAAAATTGACAGCTACACCTAAGGTTTTAACTTTAGATTATCTACAGTACAGAGAAGTATCCTGTTTGACACAGTTATCTGTTAGTCCTGGACACAGTTTAAAAGATACTGTCCTATCATTGTACAACAAACTAACAGCAGATTCTGTGAAATAAAAGATGTAGTAGAGCAGACTTCAGACAAATGACTGACGTAGGAGCTCTGAAGAAATGAGCAGGTTTCTTGAATAGCAGCCTATAAAAGCAAGTGATTGTAGTGATGGAGGCTGGTTTTTTTTTTCCCCATTTGAGTAAAAAAAATCCAGAAATACCAATTAAATATTAAACATTATTTTACACAACATTTCAGAAGCAGGAAATGTACGACATAATACAAGTGGTTCACAGAGACAGTACTTACCTTACAAGATATGAATTTCTACAAGGTGTGCTACGTGTATGCACTTGACTGTGGATATGCACTTGTTTTATATGTTTCAATTTAGAGATTTTTGGTTACTAGACTGCATGTGCATACATCACACTTTTCATCATGCATTGCACTCAGGCATAAAGGATACCATTTATATCAGTGATTCTATTTGTCTCCACTGTTGAATCCAAGGACACAGGACTTGAAGGGAGAAGTGCAGTGTTAGAACTGTACACACAGAATACACAACTTGAAGACTTTCACTTATTGCAAAGTACATAAGTCTTTTCTATTACGATTCCTTGAGCAGATGCACAGCCCTCTGCAGAGAACACTAAGCAACTAGCACTGTCTATGTGGAGATAACCACTATTGCAAGAACAGTAACTGAAACACTGGTTTCTCAAATGAGAAGTCTATTGTAGAGATGGCACATTCAACAACACTTAGGGAACACAACATGAGTAAGGGAGGTTTGAAGAGTAACAAAACTATTTGTAAGCAATGCTATGCATGATGACTAGGGTCTTGTGGGCAGAACAACAACTGCTGCAGTGAGATTCATACTGACTATTCTACAGCTTGTCCTCATATGACAGCTCAGAAAGTCTTGGATAATCTCCAAGTAGTTTCTATATCCTTCATATTTTCCAGTATAATTCTTCTTAGTGACTCAAAGTTTTTGCTTGGGGAGAGTGTAGTTTACAAGTCAAAAATGTCTGGTTTTCTGAATGGGCAGAATAGAGAGGTTGTTTTGTTCCAAGTAAATAAGGCTAAATAAATAAGAAACTGAGTAGGTAGAAGTGAGTACAGTTTTCAAAGTACATGGCAAGAATTTCAGATAAGTTCCTAGAAAATCCTATGGAGGCTCTCGTGAGAGCTCTTCATTTCTCCAAGTTGATTGCACAGCAAGACAGATTTTATTGGCACGTGTTCTAGGGAGTAAAGGTTCAAACATTGAATTTGCACAGCAGAAACTGATGTCAGTAACAAAAACAAGACATATCTCTGATACAGAGTGAGAAATGGGTAGAGATAAGTCAAAAAAACTGGCTGGTAAAGAACAGAGCTGAAGGACAAAGAATCCTGGTTCAATTTAAGGTGGCAATCCAAGGGGATAGAACAGTTGTGTAATAGTTAAATCACAAGAAGGCAAGGATATTGCACTGAAGAGGAAAAGGGGAGAAATCAAATCTGGCAACAAAATTCTGCATCATCTATAATCCATATCAGCAAGGCCTCTTGTTCATTATGTTGTTTCTAAAGGGAGAAAAGACTTTTCCTAGCTTAAGAACAGGAACAAAATAAATGTTCCAGTAAAAGATATGAAGTACAGATCAGTAGACAGCACTTTTTATCCAAGGACAGACTATGTGGGCACAGCACTAGACCCAACAACTTCAAAGCAACAAACACAGAACATCTGGAGACTAAGCAACTAGATAGACTAACATTTATCTGAGCTCCTTGTTTTTATGATGCAGCCTCAAAAATGAGTTTGTTTACAGGCATTAAACCATCTTATGATTAAAAAATACTTCACAGACATTCCAACCATCTCCATGTCTCTCCCAGGAATGAAAATGTGTCATTGTGCCATGGTGAAGATTTTGAGCACAGTTTAGCTTGAAAAGCAGGCTGCTACATGATTTAACCTTTAAGTGCCCATCTGTTCTGATGAGATATACCTGAAACACATTGCTTTAAAGCTTCCCTATACAGCAGAAGGACCATGACCTTTCTCTCCAATAACAGAAAATGTAATTTGCAGTATTGCCCATAGCTATCTTTAAGCCCAGAGATTGTCTAGCAGAACTGATTCAGAGAAAAACAGTTTACATTTTGAAGGCACTATATCTGTCACTAAAACCAGTGAGCTTCCCCCAGTTAACTGTTTGCCCTGGATGTCAAAAGGAAGGCCCCTACAGACATTTAGTAAACTCTTCTAGAATTTCAAGAAGGCAGAAGCATACATTATATATATATACAAGACCTGCCTATGGAACAAGTCAACCTTCCGTATGTGATCACAGAGGTAGCCTGGCATGTAGCACAAGGTACATTTTTCACTGTTGTGTTTTGATCTGCAAGCCTGAACAGGCTCTAAAACTTACTGTAAGTGAGGTACACCCTTGCAAATGTGAAAAGCAAAGAGGCCACCATAACCTTCATTGTGCCAAGAGAAAAGGTTTGACTTCCAAGGGTTTAAAAACCCTGTGGAGCATTTTTATCAGGTCTCTAAAACATTTCACCACTAAATGTTTTCTGCAGAGAAGATCTGTCCATATTAGTCAGCTGCCTCAAACACCTGGGTTAAAAATCCTCAAAGCTGTCAATAACTCAGATGACAAGGGCCCTGATATTGTTAACAGTTTTGACCTAACACAGACTAAGAAACTTCATACATGTGGTAATGTAACAGAAATGCTGAATTATGAAAGTTAAGATATAAGAACCAGCCGCTCAATCACACATAACTTCAGGTTGCAGGTGAACAGGTTTCTCTGAATCTATTATTTTTTGGAGATGAATGTAACTAATTTCCTTCTTCTCAGGAAACTTTCTGTTGTCAAAGGTTTCACTGGGAGGATGGCTGAAAGATCATGGGAGGTAAGGAACAGGAAATTAACTAAAGTGGAGTTATCCAGATGAAAAGGAGCCCAAGATGACTGGGTATGCTGGGTAACGCAGACACAACTGCTGAAAATGGGCCAGGTGACCTCCAAATGAAACAGAGCAAGGTACTCAATCTGTCACAGCTGTTTGTGGACTGAGCAGAGCATGGGACTGGTGGCCTGGTAAGAATGCTTGTCATCACTGACACGTCTTCCCAGACGTTCCTGAGGCCTATAAAAAGAGAAAGCAGCTAATCTGATTAACTAACCTGCACGCAACACATAATGCTGTGGGAAGCAAGGAATCTTCTCTGAATTCCTCCAAACATAGTGCATTCCTAGTTTTCATCTAGCAAAGCAACAGAGGATATAAGCACTATAGTACATTTTTATTTCCTACTCGCTGTCCACCACTGGCAGCCAGGCCTATTTAAAGGTACAAAGTTCTCCAAGAATCTGAAAAGCCAATTTACCAGTAGAACCAGCAAATCTTGTGGTTTTTAATAAGACACCAGTAGAGCCTAAGAGTCTGTACCTAACAATAGTCCTGGGGCTGCAATATCTTTATGGAATACCTTTTAGCTAGCCAGATGCTTGGAAGCCTCTTTAGTCATGATTGTTAGATGCATTTTCGTTTCCAATACAGCTAATGAAAATCTTAAGAGTCCCAAGTGATGCTTTGTTTCTCAGTGAGTCTCTAGAATCTGAGGCAGTATCTATTTTTTTCCATGCATTGTCTGCATGTAGTCTCCCTTCCCCATTCCTTGGAGGACCAGAAAATGCTGATGCGTCAAATAGAACAGGACCTATTCCTTGCACATGCAGATTCAGAGAAACAATGAAGCACTGAATCTTAAGTATCTACCTATAAAGGAGAATAATTCCAGTATTTTAATCTGTCTCCCCAGAGAGATTCATGACTCTTTCAAGTAAGTTACTGGAAAAAATGGCGAGGCACACACCATTTTTTCATATCTTAAACATGAAGCACAGACACAGAACACATGCAAGTACGTAACTTTCATGGAATATGAATGTGAATAAGAATCAAAGGGAGAAGTCAGATTTACACAGTCCATCAAGAAATAGGCAGCAAAGCAGGGTAAGAAATATTGAAATCCATTTTTTCCTGAACTATTCTGAAGTTTTAAGAGCACAATGTTATGCTAGCTTTCACACTGCTTATCAATTCATGGCTAGCTTTGTATAGAAGCCTATAACCAATATTTAAACAATAAGCTTAATTTTCAAATAGATCTCATAATTCCTTAAGAATATGCATTTTCTTTATAAAATGATTTAGATTTAAAAGTGTAAACTTTATCAATACACATTTTTATTGCTTTGTTATACTTTAAAAAAAGCAAGTGGATGCTAAAATATGGAATATTTATTTGCACTATTTTGTTCAATTATTCAGTTGTTCAAATCAGTTTTTCATCCTGCAAGGTGTCAAACACTATAAATAAGACAGGATCTGTCATTAACAAGAGACCATTAATAATATAAGTAACTGCTAAACCAAACAGTATCTTTGTTTGGAACTGATTTAATTCCATCAATAAATGTCCCAAGACAAACAACTACAGGACTGAAATATTGCACTGGATGTGTTAAGACGATATTCTCATTCCTACCAGTATTCACCATAGTGGCTGAATATTGCCATATCAAGAACACAACACAACTTCTTTTGGTAAAAATGTCATAACTAACATAGCCCTAAACTCATACAGAACCTTGGTAGTGACCTTAGTCACTGCTTAGAAAAGACTAAGCAATGATAAAATCCATTTTAAGCAGTATTTCTTTGCACCTTGCAAAATAAAACATAAAAAGCAACAGCTTAGCTTTTAAACTCCCTGTGACCTTGTAAGAAATTTTAACAGAACTGCCCTAACAAGCCCATAAGAATGAGGTATGTACCATCCCGAATAAGTGCATATTTTTTGTAAAGAGTAGGACAGAACAGCACTTAACACTGGACTGTGATTCCTGAAAAACAGAAGTTGTTTATCAGCAGAACAAGCACAGGACAAGTGGCACAGAGACTTGGGTATCCCTTCTTCCAAACATACTTCATTTCCTTGTGAGATAATCCATATTAAAAACAAATTGGAAAGAATGTTTTGCATTCATTTGACTGATTTCTGTGGTAGACTCACAATTTAAACCTGCATAGATGAAACTAGCTTTTTTATTTGGCTACTTCCCTATTTTAAGGAAGACATCAAAAGGAAAAAAACCTCTCAATTACTGCAGTTCGGATTGATTTTAAAATTCAGAGGAGTAACAACCATTTGATTTACCAGTTTGCTTGTCAACAATCTGAACCAATACTAAACATATATAATAAAACTAAGTCAAAACCTATTTATAGTGTTTCTCCGAACTCAGTTCCCCAAAGTCACATGGAACGGAACACCTACTAGTGGAATTTGACACCAATTAAACTGGGATAAGAAAAGCTCTCCCTTTTTGATTCTCCACTACAAGAGCCAAAAGGAATATGATACCTATTTTGCATGCAGCTGGTATTTACCAGTCAGGGACTGGTAATTCTTGCCAGTTCCTTGATATGAATACTATCTAGCATGCCGTATCATTAATTTATTGCTTTGTTGTCATTTGAGTTATAGCCTAGTTCATGAGCAGGTTATTTTCTGGTTTAAACAGCTTTTACTCTGTCTAGTAAATATGGTGCAGATGGTTAAAACGGCAAAGACTTGGCTTATACTATTATTCCAAAACCCCAAATGGGCTTTCATTTCTTTCCTACTACAGGTTTCACAACATGCATCCTCCTTTCCAGTGTGTTTCACAAAACAAAGTGAGACAAACAGAAATCGGGGTCGACCTTGGAAGCACTCAAAGACGCTGTCTGGGATCTTAGGAGCTCCTCTGCTGTGCCAAGCCAGCAGATAGCAGCTGACATGCAGGGACTATAGCACACCAAGTCTGCAACCTCCAGTTACTGTGGACTGAAGTGGTGACAGAGTGACCCAAACCACTAGGGCCTGTGGCACTTGTGTTTCATGACATGGTCAAGAGCACCCACACTGGCAGAAATTCCCTTTCCAGTTGGTAAAAATGGGACTTGATAAATAGAGGAACCAGGTCTGAGGGCCAAGTGAGGAGCTGCAGGCATGAGGATCCACGGTTAAGAATTTTTATTTAGGGCACTTAGCAACCAACATCCCATTCTAACAGTCTGATTATTGTTGGCCAAACCTAACAGTGGGAAAATTTTAAGAGTTTTATGTCACTTCTCTAAGCATCATATCCCTTTCCCAGTACTGCTACAGTTTTGAAGTGCAGTAAACAATGAAACAATAGTAACTTTCATTTTTGAAAGCCGAGGGAAGTAATCTGTGGTTGGGTAACGTGTATTGGCAACAAATTGTTTTTTTCTAAGACCCTTTGACATATCTGGAAGTATGTACTTGTATATACATCTGAAAGTACATAAAATGTGTTTTTTATCCAAAAAATGACAAAACTAAGATGAAATCCAGAGCTATCTACTGGGGTTGAAGTATCTGTGCTAAGGGCAGAATTCTTGCTGTTCGTTCAAAAACACTGACGTACTCACTTTCTCCAATATAGATCCACAGAGACTTGCTAAGGTTGTAAAGAGTGCCTGCAGCATACATCATTACCCACCAGCAATAAACACTACGGTTCTTCAATTAGTAATGTTTTCATAAACTCCCTCTTAATTAAAACCATTCTCTCTTTTTTAAATTATTACATTTGAGTTAGAGAGATAAGTGTTTTCATAGTTCTAAAAGTAGACCTAAATTCTTTAATGAGTTTATGTAGAAATAATTACAGAAACTATGAGCTTAGCTGAGAAAACATTCTTTAAGCCCCAGGCAGAAAGTCTACTGTTAGTACTATGACTGCATCCTCCGACTCAGTGACTCAGACTCCTGCTTTCTACCACAAATATTTTCACTACTAAGGATACATCCAACCTTGGCAATCACATACAAAGTAATTATAAAGTTATCTTATATACATGACCTGTAGATACTAAACATTTCATCTTGGTCACTTACCCAAGACTGAAGGCTAGAAAAATCTTAAAATAGTCAGAAAGTGGAGATGCCATTGTTTACAAAATTCAAGTTTTAACTTTCCATTTCAATATGAGTAAAGCTGGGGATTAGTTTATTGAAGTATTTGTATGTCACACTTTCTGAAAAATTAGCACTTAATAGCAGTACTTAATGGACCACATATATAACAAACAGAAATCTGTCACTGATAATACCTATGTAACTTCTTAATCAGTATAAACATATGAAATTTTATTCCAATTCATCCTATTCCTTACCATCCCAATCATACTAACTGATCTAAATTTGGTTTAACCTTTAAATATTTCAGAGTACGGTCAAGAGTTCTGGATACATAGCAACTCAAGTAGTAAATTCTCCATGGATTCCTTATATTTATATTCAAAGCTCGTCAGACTAAATTTTTTATAGAAATTTGAATCATAAATAAAGAGATGTTTCACAATATTAAAGAAAAAACATATTGAGCTATTTTCCCTTTAGTAATGCTATTTACAAAGCCAAGAATGAAAGGTAGGCTTCTTGCTTAATATGGTTTCCTCTGAAAGTATGAGGAAAAAAAAATATGGAATTTAAGTCTCAGCATAATTTTGAGGCAATCTTAAAAATATTAGATTCTAACTGTACTTCAGAATAGTTTTATAGTGTTATCAAACATTAGATTAGAAACAGCCTTGATCAAGTTGTTTTCCTATAGTGGAGCTGTATTTTGCAATCAGAATTTGTGCCAATCTGATATGGGGGAAAAAGCCCACTCAACAGGAGTGAAAGCACACTATAAAAAAGACAAATTATATCATGCCAAGAAAAGATACAAAGCGTTTTGTCCTCAACAAGTTGACCAGCAGTTTTAGTTCAATCTAGACACAAGAAGCATTTGTACAAGCATCTTGGTAAAAAATTAACAAGCTTTTTGTGAAATAAATGTATTTTAGAGGTCCTATGTGACTACTTCTATAGCCTTGTTCTTCTGTTCTCTGCAAGTACTAACAAGCATTTACACTCTATCCAATAGCTTTCTCTACAGCACTTCCTTTCTACTCCCTCTGAACATTGTTTAATTTCAAAACGTCTCTACAAAACTTATGGGGAAATAGCCTAAGATGTCACAATAGCTTAGTCACCCGATTGTACTGTCCTTGGAAACAGTCTAAGTGTTATAGGATAAGAGCTACATGATTAAAAACTAAGTAACAAGAACTAGCCATGAATAAAAGTCAGTTTACAGCTGCACCAAAACAAATGAGCCCTCCAGCTAAGGTAATTTTTTAAATAAACATCTGATGCTGAGTCAACACGCCAACCACTGTATTACCAGAAAGCAGTGACACCACTTGCTATATTGTACACAAGCCCACAGGCTTTTAAGGAGTTGAAGATTTTTGACAGAATTCAAGACATTTATTATCATCAGTCCTACTGTTCTATTACAGCTGAAGAATAAATATTAATATGACCCTTTTGTTTTCATAGTGGGAAACAGTTCCACTAGTCCATGCCCTTTATCAAATATTCTTGAATATGAATGTGTCATGGTCTAAGTAGAGCATCCCACTGCAGGCTCTATGGTTTCCTCCTTTTTAAGCTATTTAGTTTGCACGACTTACAGTTAAGAGCAGCAGCACCACCAGGAAAGCATTCAAAAATAATTCACTACTTAAGTAAGCAGTGCAATGACTGCCAGCTAGATACATGTTACAGTCTCTCAATTGCATCAAAACTTCTTAGATTAACAGTGTAGTACAAGAAAAAAAAATCTGCTAGGGAAACAAGTTAGCTTTTATACATGTATAAGAAATGGTGATTGACAGCTTCCCCATCATCAGAAGCTAAAGTTCTGATCAGCTACACTAGACAGTAGTAAAAAACAACTGAACTGTCAGTTAGAAGCATCAGATAACAGGATCAGTTATATTAGTACTGTAGCACTACAAAAACTACAAAGTTGGAGGCAGAAAAGTATTTTGCTTTTAAAAAAACTGGAAAATAGTCAATAAAGTAAACCCTAAAAATGCATATTTTAACAAAAATACCTGAATTTAAAAGGATAAAAATTAAAGATTTTACCCATTTTCTGTTATTTATTCCTTACATTATGAAATGCATAAGTATCATTGGTAATGTATACAGCTCAGTTCCAGAAGAAGAAATTCTCTTCTGAATAGTACAGAATACTTTTCAAGTGTTTGAAGAACAAGGAATTAAAATTTTACTGAATCAATTAACAATTCTAATTAGAGCTCTCTATTAATCACAGACAATATCAAAATTAATTTCCAGTTTCTCCCCAACACAAATTGCACTTCGAATACTGCTTCGTACTACCAATCATTTTCTTAGTTCCATGACACAAAGGCAACTAACTGTAGTTTCACATACATCCTGTGTAGGAAGAGACAGGAACTTACCAAGTGAACATAAGGCACAAAGTATCCAAATAGGGCAGCTGGGATCCCAAAAGCCCAGATTCGGTAACTGGGAACTTTGAAGACGGAGAAATTGCAAATCTTTTTTTCAGGAGGAAATCTGAACTTTCCCCTCTTTCCTCCCTCCTTGTCTTTGGCATTGGAAACAACAGGTTTGTACGTGAAGCCAGCCAGGAACAGAATAAACATAAGGATGGACAGGACTCTCAAGGTGTTGTGTAGGCCAACAGAATTGATTAAAACTTTCAAGAGGAAAGGCAGTGATACGGTGAACAAGCTGCTGCCTGCAGTGACAATGCCATTCACTAGTCCAAGGCGCTTCTTGAAATAGTGCCCAAGAATAACCAAGGATGGCTGGTAGGCAAACGAGCAGCCACAGGCAAATAAGATTCCATAAGTGAAATACAGAGGTTCAATGGTTCTATATAAACAAAAACAAAGAAAAAAAAAATTAGTGTTTTGTATAACACTGTGTACTCACATTCACTCACCCTGTGCAAGACAGTTTTTCAATGAATTGACAGATTTACAGAAGTGAATTAAGAGTTTGTGTGTACTTATACTTGAAATACACTGTGTCAGCTTAACTCAGCAATTTTTCTGTTCTCTTCCACGGAAAATCTCATAGAATTCACTAAACAGATAAAAGCAGCAAAATTATATTTATATATAATTACAACAAATAGTCTGATTAAAATGTTTAAAGTAATTGCCAGGGTGAATTAGCCAAATATAAATTCAACCATTGCTAGGTTTGTTGGGTTTTTTTTCCAAAGAAAACTATATTGTTTTGATTTACACATTTCTTAATTGTGCTAGCTATCCAAATGTTATACTGAACACTCCTAAACTATTTATATCGCTTGTTATGAAAATACAATAGCAAAAGTAGAAAACATCACTAATAACAAAAAACTCCACATTTTATACTGCCAACTTTTTCTAACATATTATTTGCAAATTCAATACTTTTTTTTATATATATATTTAGAATACTTAATAAAAAGTAGATGTCTAAGTTCAGTGCTGTGATCCAGACATTAGAAATGCTAAGAAAGAAATAGGAAGGAAAATAGGAAAGAAAATCATTAATGAAGAATGAAATATTCCAGCTCATATTAAGGAGGATCTTCATCATAAGGTGCTCCAGCTTTACCATCTCCTACACAACTGAAATTATGCAGACTCATATCATAGGCACGTACATGCATTAAAAGGCACTTGCGTAAGAAATCTTCGTAGTATGAAGTAACAGTATTAGCATAATTAATGAAGTTAGTATTATAGTGTTAATAAGCCAAAGGAAATGTTTATACCTTCTTTAAACGCAGTTAAACTATTTAACCTGTTAGCCAACATGTTAACATTTATAAAGGAATATGACTGCTTTATGTACTGCCTTTCAGCGTAGGATGTTACCTCCTAACATCCCTTCACACTGAAATAAACTCCACAAGTTTCCCATGCAAATACAGAACTTCTTAGAAAATAGTATTTGACTAACAAAAGGTTTGACATCAGGAACTCTGGCCTTGTGTGTTATTGTGTAAAGAATATTTGCCAACCTAATATTGTTGCTTACTACATTAAATTTATCAATTTCTAAAAGCGATTATACACAAGGTAAGCCTGTAAAAATAGCATTAAGAGGGAAAGATTGATTACCTTTATCAATGGAAAATAACCAGGAGAACTAAAAACAGAAGTTATAAAATGGCAAGAGGACAGGTAAGGACGGGGGTCTTCTCTTTCCATCTGTAGATACATTCCATAAGCTTGCAGCGTGACATATATAGTAAAATATTTTCCTGCATTACAAATAGTCTTACATATCAGCTTCCTCAGAGATAAAACTTATGTTAATAAATCGCTGTGTTATAAAAGCAGTAAATCATATCTACATATACCTACTGATTGATATTTTACTTCTACAACACTGACTTTTATATCTGATCTATACTCCCTTAATTAACTGATAACATTATAGGCATGAATCCCTTAGTAGCATGGGGAAACACTGAGGGTATGCAATAATATGTCACGTATCCTAACAAGAATTAACCTCTCCTCTCAAAATGCTCCTCAAACTCAAACAAATTGAAATAAGCTAAAATATTTAAAATGCTTACAAAATAGCTTGCTTTTGCATGTCTCTTCTGTGCACTTGTTCCATTGGATACAAGGGAAACACAAGGATGATGGCATTTTGTTCAAAGGTAAAGTCCATCTTTCCTTTGTCATGAGGTTTAATTTATAATAATGAAACTGTTTTAGTGTTCATCTTACACTAGGAAGCAAAGAAGAAGAAAGACTTCTCCAAGATGCATTCTCTTAGTTTTTCCCTTACCTGTAGTAACAAGCCTCTTAAAACATACCAGAAAGTGGGGTTTTTGTTTTGTTTGGTTGGGGGTTTTTTTGTTTGGTGGGTTGAGAGGTGCTTTTGCTTTATTAAAGTGAATTAGTCAAAATATTTGCATTTGGATTAAACAAAAAATAAGTCTGCAAGCTGCTCAAGTAACAAGTTCCCATAAGTTATTCCAAGTATAAATATAAAAATTAGTTCCCAATATCTAAGACAGAACTATTTGTTGTCTTCTCTAAGCGTGTGGATAAGTTGCCACATTAGGGGTTGTGTGCCCAAATTAGACATACTAGCTCAGGCATAGTGCCACACAAGCGTAGTTATTCATCCATCCAGACTACAGTGTACTCACATCTATCTGATTCAGAGGATAGATATAGAAAGCAAGCTTGTCTGTATAGATACATTTTTATCTATGCAGGAGATCTCCAATTTTGGTTTTGGTTGTTGCTGCACTTATTTTGATAAGGGTGGAGGAAAAAAAGCAGACAGAGAGGTAGAGGTAATGGTGGCTTATTTTCCTGCCACTTCTTATCCTATCTTCACTAATCAATTTCTGATGATTAGACTTATATGAGTAAGTTTTCTGTTTTCTCATCTTCCAACAAATCACCCACTCTTGAACTTCTTCAGATTTATTCTGCAAAAGTTACAGAATGTACAAAATGAAGAGTAATCTGAATAAAACACACACCTAAGTTTTTTCAGTAACATAAGAAAGAACTGAGATTTTTTAAATAAAGCAAATAAGCCCTGAATGTATGTCATTATACTAAGGGTTTCACTAGCTCTGTGCTTGGCAATTGGACCAGCATCAATAGAAGAAAACAACAAATTTTACTGGAATATTTACATCTCCCCAGAGGTCCTACTGCATATTTATTAACATTAAAACAGTGTTTTAAAAGCAGATTGAGGGGACAGAGCACAAGGGAAAGACAGACAAAAGTGTTTATGTATCTGCTAAAACACAATATACATCAAGCAAACAAATATTTATCCAAGACAATGCTGTTGGTCTTACAGCATTAGTCTTGCTGTTGATACATTTATACATAGCAGTTCCTGTTAAAATGGGAGTGTTGTTATGAAGTTAAATTATATTTTTTAATTACTTTTGAAGTTGAAAGTACCACTGGGAGTTTTCACAAGTCATCGCCAGAAAAACAAAAACAAATAAAACAAGGTTTCTGCTCTAACAGATTATATAAAGTAGCGCTGCTTACTCCTTCATATTCTGCTGACAGGATCAGCATTATCTCTACATTGTAAAACTGTTAAAATACTTTGAATGTAAAGAAAACATTTTTTTTACCTTACAAAAGAACTTGAAAGGAGTCCTAGGAACCCTACTGCAGCTCCAGTCACAGCTACTTTTCGACAGCCAAACAGGTCTGTGAATATGCTGACTATTGGAGAACAGAAGAAAACCATCCCCATAGAAAGAGAGCTCACCCATGCTGAAAAACAGAAAAATATAGCATTTTAGATCAAGTCATTTAAACTTTCAGCTACTATTTGCTTTAGTTCAGTAACATAAAATCTTAGATACAAACTGGGTAACCAACAGGGTAACTATTTTTTGAATTTTCAATCCATTCAAAAATATATTTACCTAACAGGGTAAAAAGAGCTTCAGCAATTTACCCTAACCAACTAGTTTAGACTTTATCAGGTCAAGTAATGCAATTAAAAAACTAAATAAGTTAAAGAGCCAAAATGGTAACACAATTATTCCTTCAGTAACTATTCTAGCATGAAAACTCATGACTAGGCCTTTAAAGACACCTTTGAGGCTCCTTTTCCATTCTGACATTAATTAGCACAATTATTTAGCACTTATTCACTTTATTTAATTCTAGACTTTAATTACTTTAAACAGCAAGGTTTGTTAAAAAAAAAACACCAAATTTTAAAGTTTGTATAGATCTAGATCATACTGAGCACTAATAATGAGTAAACTAACAGCAACAGGCTTTTCTACTGTAATATACACATTTGGAATATGATTTTTAACTAAACAAACTTGAGCTAGTACAGCCACTTACATATATAATGGGAAATGTCACTATATGTGATACTGGTCCAACATTACAGACACAGTTAAAACTGTACTTTGTTTAGCCAAAAGTCTTTAGATCATTAAGATTCAGTTCAGGTGAGTATTTTTTTTTATTCAAAGTGTAGCAAAAATATCCTCAAATAACACAGGTAAATGATAATTTAATTCCTTTTAAATTTAAAGTCAGATTTTTGCTTTACTTCATGCAGATGTTCACAACCACATCATTTACTTGCCATCATCTAATTGTTCTTTCAAACATGGATTACATACATAACGTGATGTTACACTCAACAGTTCTACCAAGGCATGAAAATAAATCAAGTTGCTGTAGCACAATAATTACAACAAACATGTCGAGGTGGGTAAATGTACCCATCTATTTGGAAAAAAAAAAGTGGTCTAAACAGGTAGTGGAAAAAGCTGCTGATGCAAGATGCACTGGAAAAAAAAAATGACTTTTTGAATTGTATAGAAGATGACATTATTTACATCTGTTTTTCCTAAAATTAGATAAACAGTTGTGATTTAGTGATAAGGGCAAATCAAATTATCTGGAAAAAAAAAATCAAGAGATATAATGAAGGATATTTGCAAGTATATCTATCAATGCTAAGACCAATGAGCCCTACATATCAATGAAGACCCCATTGTGCAAGGCACTAATGAAGACAGGAGAACAAACAAGCAAACAAAAGAATGTGTTTCTTCAAAGAGTTTAGAGTGCAAATGAAAGACAAAAGAAAACAGGTGGCTAGAGAAAAACATACACGAGAGTACAACAAATAAAACTTTTACATTTATGGTGATAAATCTAAACAATAACGTCAATGAACCATGACCTAACTGGGGCAGTGCGGCACAGCTGCAGTATTGAAATTTTCTGAACATGTGAGGTACTTCTACGTGTATCTTCTGCACTTCCTGGGTGTAACTAACCCAGACAAGATAGCCCTGCCAACCTTGCACCTCTACAGCAGAAACATGAGCTGCATGATAGGAAAGCAAAAAAGACCAAGAAGAACAAGGCCCTTGTGACACTTACTGAAAGACATAGAAGAAATTTTAAAAAGGTCTTCCTCTGCAGTCAAGGAAAACTCAAATGCATCTTGGGAGATATCTGTCCCATTTCATAACCCAGATGGCTTCCAATACTGCAAAGCAACACTACGCCAAGTACAATTTGTAAGCAGACGTCAGAGGGAATAAATGCTCTCACACAGCCTGGAGATGAGCCAGTTGCAAAGCTTCTAAGAAGTCCACCTTTTAACAAGACCCCATCCTTCATTTATACTTCCCAGAGTGAGCTATATAGTGCCTGCAGTTTTACTGTCTGCAATCTGCAAACACTAGGAGATAGAGTGTTCATGGCTTCCTGTAACCCCCTCAAATAAATGGTAGCCCCTCCACCATGAACAGTCCTCAACATCTCTGCAGGACAACACTAAGAATCACAGCAATACCTGTGACACCAAGAGTAACTGCAAGTCCAAGAGAAAAGGCAGTCAGATGTTGGGAAGTGGGCATTACAAAACTCCCTATCATCACATTCACAGTAGTATGGAAAGTACACCAAGGAATGGTTGAACCTCCTGATAGCCTTCTTGCTTAGGTATCAGAAGACAGAAAGGCAAATGTGGTACTATACAAGCCCACCAGAGATTACTGGTTAAGAGAAATCAAATCTCAGCTGGACAGGTACATGCACCCCTTCCACAGAGACAAACAGATAAAGAAACCAGGCAACTGAAGCAGAGTTTAAATAGTTTTTAAAAAGTCACAGACTAAATTACTTCAGAACCAGAGATCTGAGTCCAGCAGTCCCAATTTCCAATTGGCACAGCCTGTGAGTCAATTAGCATTCCTCTTAGTGAAATCAAAGAGTTTACAGTTCTTTTTAATGGCTTATACAGCTAATAAAATAATTGGAATATAAAAGCCTGAAATGAAAACATTCAGCTCAAATTGCATTCAATTAACAACATGCTGACTTTGTCTCTTCACGCTTCCAGGTACTAATGAAAGAAAGAAATATGCTTCCTTTATCACTTGATTCTCTTTTTTTTGTTACAGCAGTGACAAGAAAGCCTAAAAGAGAAGAAAAGTCCCTACTGATGTTAAACACAACAGATACTTAAGAAGGACAGTAGTTTCATCTACAGCATTTTAGAACAGCATTTCGACAAAACTGCAGATGTGTGAGTCCATGCTTTACCACTTACCTACCCTGTGGAAACTAGAGCCCTTTCAGTTACAAATTGAAGTTGTAAATACAGTTTTAAGTTCTTGCATCCTATAGAAATGTAACTTGAAGAGATGATACCAGCATCATTCTATTTAATGAAAAGAATTTTCTTATTAACTTCACATGTATGCATAGCTCAATAAAATTTATTGTATTCATCCTTTATTAAGAAACCTATTACCAAAAAGAATTAAGATGTAAACAGAACAGTATGTATTTAAAACAATAATTTCCCTAAGGCAAATTATTCTTGCTGTAATATCTTGATCCTATAAAGAAACTGAATACTATAAAATATATTCAATAACTACAAGTCATTTTCAATTTCACTTTGCTCAAGTAAGTTTTAAAGCATTCTTACACTTTTTCACTCAGTATGGAAGAGGTATAATAAGTAGTCTTCCACGCTTTTCAAATATAAATTACAACTGTCCCAAACAAGTAATATGAAAAATCACAAATGTAGCTTGCCAGAATAATGAGAGCTCTTTAGAGCAGTTATTACATATTAATTAAAACATTTCTCCTGCAGGCTATTGGCCGCTTTCCTGGCCACAAGCTGGCTGTATTCCAAAGCTGCTAATTCAGATACTAATATGGCACCTAATTGCTACATCTAACTGCATTCATATTCATATACAAAGCAATTTGGTTGCCATAGAATAAAAGCTATTCCTACTTTAAAGATTTAAACCTTCCTTAAGGTGCTGGAACTTAAGATTTAGCTCCTCAAAACATGTAATTGCACAATAACCAACTCCCAGGCTTCCCTAGAAGATGGAAAAAATGTTATCCGTAAGACAAAAATACCAGTCCAGAGAGCCTATTGGTAGCATTTATAGTGGAAAGTCTTCTTCTGTGCCATTGAAACACATAATAGATTACATTAAGTCACAGCTACATATTCTTTCTTTCCAGCTCACTAGAAATTTATGTACTTCAGCTATAATCTGAATATATGTTCTCATATTTCTTAACTATTTCTCTCAAGTCTATAACAATGAAATTATACCACATACTCCACAATTATGCTGCTGTTTTATCGTGAATTTTTGAAAGTCAGCCCTATTTTTAAAAATGTCATTAATTTTCAGCTATAAATATAGTATTTACTATCTAAGCACACACAAAATAATTCCCATTGTCACAACCAGATGACGTAACACACATTTATCCATCAATCTATGAACCAATGTTTTTCTTCATTCTTTAGACTCAAGCACCAGGACTCACAAGATGACAAAAGAAGGCATTAATACCATATCGTGTTGGAATGCTTTATTGTGAATGAATGTAAATAAAGGCTACTCATTCATAGCATTCTACTTCACAATCAAAATTCTCCAATGCGTTACAGTAAGAATGTTATCAGTTTTATCCTCACAAATATCTTGAAGCGTTTGGCTTAACACAGTAATAACACCCTTCACTCTTTAATGAACTTCAAATTTTTTTCCATATCCTTTCCCAGAGAATTCTCTGCTTGAAATAGGGAACAAAAAGCTACTGTATGGAAGACAAATGATTTGAGGCAAGTGAAGAAAAGAACATTTAAATAAGCATTCAAAATCAACTAAAAAAATATTTTGTTCCCCCATATTAAAAAAAAAACAAAAAACAAAAAACAAAAAAAACCAGATGTGTGTTTTTGTAGCTCATGCAACAAACCAAGACACAAAGTAAAATTACAGGCCTCTGGATAGCTTGCAGAATAATCTGTTTGGCACTACACATACTAAGACAGAAGCATAAACTGGGGAAAGTGAGAGCAAAATTTCTATATTTAGTATAACAGAGTCTCATGTGCAAAGACCTATTGCTACACTGTTTTCAAGCACTTGCAAAACAGAGAGGCCAATCATACCCTAAAGCAGAACCTCTGCTCCCTCTCAGACATACTTCCTAAAAAAACAGTTCTCCCATCTTTTCTCTATGCAACCAGTAAAGTAGCCCAGGCCATACTACACTCCTACTGCTTTTAAGTACAAGCTCTGAGGATGCTGGATAATGACAAATTCTTGGGGTTAACTTGCAATGAACAGAAAGTATAGAATTAGATAAGCTTCTTCAGAGTAAATCTCTTGATACACAAGACAGAAATAATTCTTGTCTCATACTGCAAGTATGTGAAATTCTTGTTTTCTGGAAAGTACCCTACAAATCTGATTTCCAGTAAGTACTTTTTAAATGATTGTATAATATGAGCAATATAGAACAAGTTAAGTTATATGAATGGCAGATGTTTAAAAATGTTTCACATTGAAAAGGTTTATGCAGAAGCAGCCTTTTATAAGATCATAATGTAGAGTTAACAGAACTTCTTACATAACAGCACTTAAAAGCTGAATGATCAACTTCAATATTACTGAAAAGGACTTTCCTGTCTTTTATAAATTTAATAATATCTTCAATAATATTTAGGAGTATTTCCCTTGTATTTTACAAAAATACTTGAAGTAAAGGGAAGGACACTATTTACAATATGAAAATGTTCATGCTTCTGTTTGGTTTAGTTATGATTTGCACGAGAATAAGAAAGCCTGCATGTACTCTCAGCCTCAACCCATGAACTGCAGGACTTCTTTTTTGATTTTCCCAATAAATAAATTCGGAATTTTTTCCCCCCTAGTATATTTATCAATGTTCTGGCAATTTCTCCTCCATAAACTGCCCTCCTCTCCTGGAACACTTACACATTTTCAGCATCTGCAACATCTTACAGCAAACTCTTTCACTAGGGGCTGTATGAAGGACCTCTACTTCTACTACGGTCATTTACATACAAATATATTCTCTTCAGCAAAGCAAAAATCAGCTTCTGCAAGAAGATATCTTAAGAGTGTAGCTCGGGAATTTGAGAGATCTTGTTTTGGAGAAAACAGAAATGATTCTTCAAGTAATTTCTGGAGATTTCTTGTTCATCTCCAGCTAGTATTCATAATTCCTTGCCTGCATAATCACATTTACATGGCATTTATTTTTAACAAAAGAATTGCAATACTATGTACATCAAAGGCTGATTTAGTCCAGTATCCTGTTTCTGACCACTATGAAATATTTAGCAAGCAACATTTGAATAAGTGCTAGCATTCTGCAATAACTTTTTCCCTGACTATGTCCTCCCAACATCCAGCAATAAGCAGCTTAGAAACTTCTTAAGCAGAAATTTGCATCTAACAATTCCTCAAGAACATTTAGTTCCATCAATATTACTTGGGTTTCACTGCATTTTATTGTAACCAGTTACAGAACATGCTCAGGCATCAGCACCACATGAAAAACAAATTCCCCTTTGTTTTGAAATTGCTCATACTCTAATTCCTCTTTCCTCTGTTGTAAAAAAAGATGAACTAATCATCCCTGCTAAATTTCCTCTTGCAATCTATGATTTTATATGTCTTTATCTGTTCATACAAGTTTCTTCTCCAAAATGAAGGGTCTTTTCAACTTTGTCTGTCTTTGTACAGAAGACACATTTTTCCCTCTTCCCCCCTTACAGAGTCTAATTGTATAATACTGTTTCAGAGACAGGGTAGTCAGAATTGCATATACAGTATTTAATATGGGAAAAGTAATGCATTTCTGGGCTCATGTAACTTTTTTTTCCCCCCATTCTCTTAATTCCTTTTATTTCCCTCCCAACTTTGAATGGAATATTATCCTTCCTTTTTTTTTCTTTAAAGTATTGCAACCACCTCAGAGTAAAGATGTTTAGAGAAATATCCACGGCCTTATGTTGCTGATAATGGGAATGGCAGAAAGGCAGAAACCTTTCTTTTTTTCTCAGCATATATTTGGATTGTATTTCTCCCCAGGAGACACATACATATACTGAATTTTATTTGCCATATTGATCACTTAGCAATAACACAAAAATTCAGCAAGTCTAATGGTCAGTCTCCAACATAATTATAACATACTCACTTGTATTTGTTCGCCATGCAGATGAGAAGATCTGCAGCCCAAAAGCAATCTAATTAGTGCCTTTAGATACCTTAAAAGTGATTACTACAGAATACAGAGCTAGTCTGTTTCCAGTGGTGCATTGTGACAGGACTAAAAACAACCGAAACTGCAATAAAAGATATTCCAATTAGATGTTATGGAACAATTTTTAACCGTAAAGGCAGCCAAACACCAGAATGTATGGTCCAGAAAAGATGTGGAATTTCCATCTCTGGATACATTGAAAACTTGACTGGACAAGGCCATGAACAACCTGCTGTAGCTCAGAAGTTCAATGTATTTTTTAACTTGGCCCTGCTATGAATGAGGGGTGTCAGACCAGATAACCAGAGTCTCTTCTAACTCAAGTTATTCTAAGACACTATAATTTGTGGAAGAATGCCGTTCTAAACCTTGTTTCTTGAAAAACTGGATTCTGAAGATCATTTTAAATGTTAGCAGTTCTTCAGGAAAAAGAAAAAAAAATAGGTTGGCAATGTTAAGCCGACTACCAATCCCTTGCTTGTGAATCTCAGAAAGATGTAAATACTCCTTCAGGCAAGAAGAAATTAGAACTAAACGATAAGATCAAACCCTCTCGAGCCCCCCTCTCCCTTTTAGGATGTAGGGTATCCTCGAATTAGTCTAAGCCAAATAGATCTTTACAAATAGGTCTGATGAAACGTATTGTTAGCATTAAATGTAAGCTTCATTGCTTAGAACTACTGTACTTCTCCCTTATTTATGTACTTCTTCCATCAATACTGTTTCATTCCTGTGCCCAAAAGCACAGGGTTACTCTTTGCCTAAAGCCGTCTGGATGCATTCTCTATAATCCATTAAATATTTTTCTAAGGAAAAGCTACAGACAATTTTTCAACTGATGTTGGGTAACCAGAGTGACAGAATCATTAGATCCAGCAAGTATCAGAATATCCTCCCATATCCACAGAGAGCCTGTGTAGGTCAGCGTCCTGGAAAGTGCCAACCCTATTTTTATCCAACCTATCACTATCCAAAGACGACATCAAATGCCTTGTGTTACATGCCTGTTCAATTTGTTTCAGAGACTGCTTAGCTGTTTTTCATGCATTCTAAGGAATTTCATTAGCTATGGGTGCAAAAGGGAGAGCAATTGAATTTCCACATGCTGTTCCCATTACTGCACAACCCACAAATCACAGAACAGTATTTCAGCAGAAAAGGAAAGAGGATGTATGAACATGCATGTTCATACGTTTAGAATTCATACTGTCAAAAAAAGTACACTGCTTGCTCTGTTCAAAAGAGATCTGCTGATTCCATTTAAGAATGTATGTGTTTAAGGGCTAAAAATAAACTTATGACATAATGCTGCCACAGGAAGTATCCTACACTCTGAACTCAGGTTACACGACTACAGCTTTCAGTTTGCTTACTTTGAAGTGTATAGTTTGCAGATGTCTGAGCTAGACTCTCTCTTAAAGTAATACTATCAAAAAAAAAAAATCCCAATTTAAATGACAATTATTAGATATTTTCAGCACAGAGAAATTAGCACAAGGAAACCCCATCTCTTTTGGACACCAAAGCTATCTTGAATAGCTTTAAAAATCAGAATCACCTACAAGGGAATGTATTACATTTCCACAACACACCAAAAGACATCGCTTTTTTCTCCCCACCACTCTTCTTGTCTCTAAGGAACAAGTCTTTTATTTGATCTTGTTACTGAAAGATACTGCTAGTTATGAGTTTGAAAGCAAGAACTAGACATGACCCACTGGATCTCAATAAAGAGATCTTTGAACTGGCACCCTGTTTCTATGTCACAAACACACATACATAACCTCTGTTTCCAGTAGACATTAAGTCATTATCAGCCTGAACTAGTTTATTCTGGAAGGATTGAAGTCACAGATTTTACAAATAGCTGTGAGCTTTCCTGTGCTTACGCACAGCACCTCTTCAGTATACACACCTTGTGACAGTCTAAAGCGCTGCTTCAGGTTTGTATGTGCCATGTTGATATTGATGCAACAGGGTAGAAAGAAGCATAAGCTTGCCGATATGTTGTAAAATTAGCAAAATAAGCTCATATAGTAGGAGTAAGAAACAAAAATATTGTATCAAGTGAGAACATAAGACTAATTTCTTCCAAGGCTTTATACACCTGACGATGTGTGACAGAGGTGAAAGACCAAGTCCTGGAAGAGAATCGGAGCTGGAAAACAGAAAAGTCAGAACAATTCATGCACTGACAAAACACTCTGTATGGCTGCAATTATTTGACCACTTAACTACCATCTAATTTACACTTGCCGTAATAACACAAGCTTAGGCAGAGTTTTGGGGGCTTTTAGGCTTGTTGGATCCTTCTTTAAAAAAAACGAAGCAGACAGACATGGTGAATCTAAACCAAGTATCACGGGAAACTGATCATGACATTTTCTTCTATCTATACAGCACAAAGTAGGAACCTGAAACAGTTAAAGATATTTTTACAGGCAAACAACTTTTACTACTACAGAGAGTCAAATCCATGTAGCTTAAAAGTTAAAGGAAAATAACCAAATGTTTAAGCTTGTGAAACCCAAAACAAAAGCTGAGAAATAAAAAGTGCACTGCTAGGCAAAATATTGCTGGTAGAGATTATAAGTATTAAGCCTTCAGGAACCTTTAAAGGAAGGCTGAAGTCAATCATTAACAGAAAAACACATACATTTGGATTTCATGGCAAACTGAGCTTGACCTTTGACACTTAATAAAGTCTGAAAATGCTGTGGTAGGAAGAATAAACAAGGAACAAATCGATAAGAAATGGCTGTAACCACTTGTTTTTCCTTTCAGAAGTCATACAAGAATGTTTTCTGCTGAAACAGTTTTCAAAGCACAATGTAATCACATTTTTAACTAATAGTCTAAAAAAAAATTTAATTCCAGAACCGATTTACCAGCACATTTTTATCTTTCTCTCTTTCCTTTCCTCCCCCCAAATTAGCACTGGTTTCTTTATTCATTTTTTAAATACCAAACAGTTGAACACCAAGGATCATGTTCTGTTTTGATTTAGGATCAGTAATGTTCTCCATGAGAAAGTACTAGCTATTATTTCAAAGATGACAGCCTGATTTTCCAGAAAGATTTAATCCTGTTCTCATGACCTACAGTTGCACACATATTCTCAATGTATCTGCAGCCAAACATGTCATGCAATGGTCTCATGTTTGAGAGCTATAGTATAGATTAAACCTCAAGTGTAAAATTCCTCAGTTCTTACAACTACTTATCTTGTTCCTTTCCCCCACCTCATTTGCACTGGGGCAAGACCTGCAAATCAAGGTTGCCTTTTAAATGGCACAAGCCTACCTTTCACTTCCAGAGCATCAGAAGTCCTTGTCAGACCATGACAAAGACACAAACATGCATGAAAAACATCTTACATCGCAATAAGTTTGGTACGCTGTTTGAAGATCATAGTTAGCCATCAAGTGACTCACAAACTAACTTTTCACATGCAAAAATCCTTCTGAATCCATCAGAATTGGCTAAGAGACCTCAGCACATTTCAGAAACTTCATGAACGTCCCCAGGACAGACTATAACAGTAGGTCTTCTCTGATTACATCAACATATATTCCACTTATATTCTGTAGGTGCTTACAGAATAACCAAACTTAATTTAGTCTTAAATCTATGTCTTCAATACAAACTGTTACGTAAAAGATCTCCTGATGTCACTAGCCATCATTCTCCACCATCCACCTCAAAGCAGTCAGTAAGAGCATCATCTTTAGGGCTTTATAGACAAAAAAAAAGGTCTCATTTTTCAGCAAGGGACAGATTACTAACCATGAAGAAAAAAGGTAGACTAATCAAGCCCAAAATACTATTACTTAGAGCAAATAAACTAGAAGAATAAATTATTTTAGGACAAATCATTTAGATGGTATTAACAGGTAAATATTTTTCATTTAAGACTTGTTTGTTGAACTATCATCTGATTCAGAAGGGAAGAATCTGCATCTGTATAGAAACAAAAGTGTCTGTTTTGAAACAGGACACTGCAATCCAAAAACCAGAAGAGTGTTCAGAGGCATGTGCCTGCATTTAGTATTACAGGTACAAACACTGAACTATACAGCAAATTGTCTTGGAGAAAGTAACTGGATTTTGTGCTACAAATTACGTGGAAAAATACATTTGACTTTTAAAGAAGCAATCTTAAGGTAAAGTGATAGATAGCATGGAGGTTCAGTATGTCTACTTTCCATAAGGAATGTTTACTTTTTTAAGTATATATGTAAAAATTTCAATCTCAACACAAATATGCTGCCAAATGGAAATACAACCTATAAGAGCACTATTTTTTAGTTGACATCAAGAACTAAATCTTGTTTTCAGAGGTGGAGGGAAAATGGGGGATTTATATGCATCATATTTTCTTTCACCTATTTCTCCCAGTCTCTTCCTTTTAAACACTGAAAACTTAGTAAAATAACAGGAGTACTGTAAGTTTTTGCACAGCAAACAAACAGACTAAAGCATTGTCCGTTTCAGAGGATTATCAGGAAGAGGAAATCATTTGCATAGAAAGCTTGATAAGAGCAAATATAAGAAAAAGCACATGCATCGAGGTAATTCTCTATGTCAGCACGTGCTGTTTAGATCAGTTACATGCACAGATGACTCAGCTTGTGCACTCTGTAACTCCTGTAAGCAAGTTAACCAGCCACTGTAACTCTTGACCTTGTTTCTTCCATCTCATCTTCATCCAAAACATTCAAGTTTGTCAATATCACTCCCTGGGACAATAAACTATTTATCATTAATTTAGTGCCCAAATACTTTAGGCAGTTATCTATCTGATTTCCATCGATCTGAACGCCCAGGCTGCCATACATCTAGAAAAGCTGAACAAATCGCTACTTTGCACACACAACGTAATTTTATCTTGGATACACAGCTGATAAACCCTCATGAATGTGACGCTGCTTATGTAATATTTCGCATATGCAACTGAGATAAATCAATCTGACAGATACAGGACATATGAACCACAGCTTGTTGAAGTACTTAGCAGATTTGGAGTTCACATCTGTCCTATCTAGTCTAACACTCAGTTTGCAAAAATCAAAAGCAAGAAGTTAAGCATATTTTTATTCATAATACCAACAGGATTTTGAGTCAAGTCTCTAGACATTGTAAACTCTTGCCATTGCTAACAGTTATAATTTAAAGTTAGTTAAAAAAAAAAAAAAAAAGGCCCGCAAAGGCTCCCTCATCACAGGATCCCTCTCCCAACCAAAATGGTTTTTGTTTTCCCTTAGGAAAGAATACTGAGCCAAAGATAAAAGCAAACACTTGCTCAAAACTATTTTAAAGGAGCACAGTCTTTATTTTAAGTTCATATTCTACAACTGACAAATTAAATTTACAGTAGGTTGCCACTGGCTGCATGCCATGTGCCCAAAGTCATCCCTGTCACTCCCCTCCTCACCTGGACAGGACAGAGATAATAGAGTGAAAGGCTCATGAGTCAAGATAAGGACAGGGAGATCACTCACTAATTACTGTCATGGGTAAAACTGACTCAGCTTAGAGAAATGTGTTTTATTTATTACCAATGAAATCAGAATAGGGTACGGAAAAATTAAGCCAATCTTAAAACACTTCCACTCCTTCCTTCTCAGGCTTAACTTGACTCCTACTTTCTCTACTGCCTCTCCAGCAGTGATGTAGGGGGACAGGGAATGGGGGTTGCACATTATTTCTGCTGCTCCTTCCTCCTCAGGGGGAAGGACTCCTCAATTCCCCTGCTCCAGGCATGAGGTCCCTCCATAGGGTGCAGTCCTTCAGAGGCAGACTGCTTCAGCATGGGTCCCTCGTGAAATCAATTTCAGACAGCAAACATGCTCCAACATGCATTCTTCTCTCCACACTGTCAAAGGTTTATCCAGACTACTGACTATATTAAAAAAAAAAAAACTAACTTGAACTCAGTTTTTCATAGCCATTTTCACAAAACTTCCATATTTCATATTCAGCATCAGGTACTTACACAGCTAAAGATTGTATTTTAAAATGAAATTGTAAAGAAATGAACAAGTAACTGAGCTACTTGAGCACTGGTTTATAACTTTAAACCTACAATATTTCTGTATTTTAAAGCTACAGTAGGGTTTTTTGAGCTAAAATTCTACTTATTTGAGATAGGGAAAAAATTATTCTGCAACATCTGATATGTAGGAACTCTTCAGTATTAGAAGTGATCTCTTTTATCACACTGTAATACTTTGCGAAAAGTATTTAGTTATGCTTAAGATATCCAATCAGTTCTTAAAATACTGAGTATATTTCTAAAGAAAATATTCAAGTTTTACATAGATAAAATCTAGCAAAAAAAAAAATAAGGGAGTAGTACAGCGTATGTATCACACAGAAAATAAAAAGGGCATAGAAACAATGACATCCGAAATAAATTTATAGCCTCATTCAAGAAACATCTTTCTATTCCAATTATATTCCTGATGCATTACTTATTCTTTTACTTTGGATCCGCCTATTTGTGATCGTTCACCAAAACTATGATACCTGCTCCCAAAAAACAACACAGACGTCAAAGTTCCTTTAGCAGATGCAAGTTCCTGAAGAGTTTTTAAAAGAAATATTAGTTTTTCTTGATAAACATGTCACTAGTTAAAAAATATCAGAAGTTCAAAGCTCTTATTTATAAATTAAGTAGGTACAAGAACACAAAACTGAGCCAATCATGCTGCTGGTTCATTTCCTCCCCCATTTTTCACCAATGCCTTTAGCTCTTTGGGCTTCTGGGCAGCTGTACTAAAAAGACTCTCTGTACCCACCATGAGCAAACAGATAGAGACACATGCTGTCTAGTCTAATTTTTTTTTTCTCTCTTAAATCCCAGATTAAAACACTGTTTAATACTTCCTTGTGGTATGATTTTCTTTTTCATTTAAGAGAAATTGTAAAAACTTAATCAAGAAAACTGCTGTAATTCATCACCTTCTCCAAACACCTGATGAGAATTGGAAGACCTTAAGTAGTTTCAATGACAAAGCATTCACTAGAGAATGTTTATCTCTGCATTTGCTGAAAATAAGTCTAAAGCCACCACTCTGCCTAGTAATGGCAATAGTCTTGCTTAAGCCTCACAAATCTGAAACACTCTTTACTGCAGTGGCTCAGACATTTTTGTTGGGTCAAGGGTAATAACTTGTATAGAATAGGTACAGAGGTGTTCTGGTTTTTCCCCAGTTATACTGCACAGTAGTCCATTATAAAATAGTATAACAGTTGTTATCAAGAAAGAAAAGCGCTCCAGTCTTTCTGCTGGAAGATCAATCTCCATCCACTAACATCGCACTCTCAATTTCTTACAAGAGTCTGAGCATTCTTAATGTGTTCTTATTTTACCAGCTTGCAATCTAAGCACCAAGTAGCTTGGCTACTAGCATTTCTACAGCCATGTTTATTTTATTGCTATTCCCAGAATAGTAACCCCACTAGATCAATTGAGAAATTACACCAACAATTTGCCATTTTCACAGTCAAATCTTCACTCCAAATGAATAAGTGAACTATTATTCCCTATTTCTAATTTTAAGAGGAAAGGACTGAAGGATTGAAAAGTAATATTAAACCTGATAAAGATACTATTACATCATAAATAGTAACTGCCACTAGATAACATGTAACTATAATGGTATTAAAATTAATAATAATGTACATATATATCCACCCGTCACAGAAACAAACATATTAAGCAGGGATTTTTGGTCTTCTAGAACAGAAAAAAAGAGAAAGCTACTAGTTTTTATAATGCTTTTTTAAAGTTAAGACACAAGGTAATTTCCACCAATAAGTAAATTACTGCTTCAAGAAGAAAATGCAGAAGCAGCAATAGAACACGGAAAAATGCTGTTACATGTACTACATGCAAGATCCCAAGCAAAGTCTTTGAGCTCTGTTGCTCATGGAGTACAACTCTAATGAACTCGGTCAGAAGCCTGCTGTGGGCACCACTACTGACCTTAACAGCACCAGCCTGATCTGTATGCCCAGAGAAGCACAGGGGAGAAGGCAAGCCGGAGCCCAAGCTGCAGGCTCAGAGGAGACACCCTGTCAGGTTTCCATAGGAGAGCCTCAGCCCCCAGGTGTAATACCCATTAGGATGAGTCAACACTTTCAGGGCTGGGGGAAGAGATTAGTGCCTCGGGGCATGGGATACTATTGAGAGACATCAGGGAAGATCATTTTAATATAGGATGTTCAGGGAAAGAATCAGAAAGAGATTTAAGTGGTCTGAGGAGAAGTAAGTGTGAGGGGGAAAAAAAGGGGGTAAGAAGACAGAAAGGATTGATCCCATGTAAACAGTTTGCTGGTCAGTATACTTGTCTGGTCATGCCTTGCTTTGTCTGATGAGCACAGCCTGTCCTGTCTTCTTGCTAAACTCCTTTCTAACCTTTTTCAGAGCAAAGGACTCACCATCTGTGTGCATATCTGCGTGCCTGAGTCCAGCACCTGGAGAGATCCACACTGCAAACCTGTACAAATATTATAGTTAGATACAGATACATACACAAACACAGCCTCACTAGTGGCTAGACCAGGGACATAAAGCTGCAGCAGCCTTACTCCTCTTGAGCTGTCATATCACTCTGTCCTATTTAACACACACAGTCCTTCCTTTCTGGCCCAAACTCATATTTTCAGGAAGTCCCACTCGTCATACAAGAACAATCGGCTCTTCCACCAGGTCTGGTGAAACAGACAGTGTACAAAATGACACAGCAATGCTCAATAGAGTTGCCTAGACAAGACAGTTCCAACTTCAAAAGTTCATTTTTAATTCTCAAACAAAAAAAAAAATACCAGCAGGTACAATCAAAAAGCAGAATTTAAAACTCCATGAATTAGTAGTACATGCGTCCTAGGCACTTCAAACCTGGTAACATCTACTCGGTCAGTCCTCTAGGAATCATCTCCAGAGAAAGGTGACTGCTCTTCAGAGTTCCTTTGAGGAAAACAAGAGATGGTTTACAGTGCAAGGAATGCATACTCAGTCAAAGACACGAAAGGGATCAGGCACCTAAAATACAGACAAATTGCACAGGTTAATAGGACTTGAGGATGGGTAACCTGCACGTAAGAACAGGCCAGGAGCCTGCAACACCAAGATTAAGCTGATAAGCCTCAACAGCTAAAGCTGTTTGAGAGCATTCCTGTGTCTCCTCTAACACCAGCAAGGTAGAAAAGAAAGAAAAAGGGGAAAAGGAAGACTAGAGAGATTTCTTGGATGGCAGGATAGGAACAAAAATGTTCTACTGAACAAACTGGAACCCCACACTAGAATGAGTAGCTGAAGTTACATTAATAAAGAAAAAGTGAGCAATTTTATTAATATTCAGAAATTGGGTCTGTCATGCCTATTTTGGTAGTTTAAGGGACAGTAACAGATTGAGAGCTGCTATCATGAAACCAAGTCAGGTCTTTTCTAAGGCAAGCATTGATACTGATAAGATTGGACAATGAATGGGAATGCGTGGGTGTGGAAACACCACAACAAATGGCAGAAGAAAGGCTTTTACAAATGGCAGGTGTTGATGACACCTGGATAAGCAAAGACCACAGTACAATTACATATCAGCTCCTCAAAATATCCAAGTCAGTAACACAAAGACCACATTTACACTAAAACAAGAGACATACTAGAGACTCAAGTCATCAAGAGATAACAGTGGCAAGATAAAGAACAGGATTGAAGCTGCAAGATAGCCCAGACAGACACAAAAGACAGTAAATCCTAATGACTCTGAGGTAGATCCTTGCCACTGTCAGCTCCTATAGGATACAAAAGTCACATCCAAAATCGGCACACAACTGCTGACATAAGAAGAACCCAGAAGACATCAGGATTTGAAAGCTGGAATGTCATCTTTCATTTCATTGGGAGAATTTCTAGCAACACCCCTTTGACACATTCATCTGCAGTCTGGTTGCTTGATAGACTGATAGATGTGTCTCCATGCTCACGAGCATGTGGATGTGTGTAAGGGCAGGGCATTAGGGTTTTTTGTGAGTTTTTTGTTTCTTTCCTTTTAATAAAAGTCCCCTCCCCATCCTTCAAAGGCTTACAATGAGCTTTGCTACAAAGTTATTCATCATGCCAACTGGAGGGGGATGAATGGGACAGGTAAGAGGAAACAAAATGATACTTTAGCAAAAAAAGGAAACACCCACCCACATATAATCCAGGCATTAAGCTGTCACACATTATCAGCTTTAGTACAGACCATTTTATGTCTGACTCAACATTTTCCACTGTTTGACTAGGGAGAAGATTTGGTTGCAGGATAAATTTCTGCATTCCCAAATATCATTAACACTCATCTATTGTGAAAAAACTGATAGAGCAGTTCAAATGACAAATCATTCCAAATTCAACGTTCTTTTAAAGCTCCAATTTAATTAATTTTCTCCCTGGGCATTTCTGCCTTATGAACCTCTACAATTTAAAGGGGCAATTCAGACAATTTCATACACTAATACAATGATATTGTGTTTCAATGTATTGAAATGTATACGGTGCCTTCTATTTAAGTTAGACAACACATTACTTGCATCCTTCAGTCATTTCTTAGGATAACCTACTCAACCCAAGGAAACTGGTAAAAAGTAAGACTTATTAAGAAAACAAGTGAAAACAAAGTAAAGCTTATAAAAAAAACAAAGGGAAACTAATTAGGGCAGGAATTTGATCTAATAAATTATTCTGCATGAATAGTGATCAGCTTTGTCAAAATTCGTAGTGTTTCCTAATGAAGATCACAGCTGGAAACAGCAGGGATATTTCAGGTCAAGAATGAGGTTCTTTGGCTAAAACTACACAAAGAAGTTTGCAGAGCTCCTGCCAACACCGTGCTTAGCTGGAGGCAATGGCTTTTACTTACAGGAGCTCTGAAGTGACTCCTTTTTTTAAAAAAGTAATAACGAAACTAATAACAAACCCAGGAGATTTTGGTAATTCTACAACCATTTTGCTCTTAATAATAATAATACAGGCTTCATGAGAAATTACAGAAGCTTAAAAGGAAAGACTCAACACACTAATGTTATTGTTATCTTCCTTTGGCAAATACAACTAGGGACAACCCCTCAGAAAGTAGAGAACAAATTCATTATAAAAGTTTCTCAGATCCACTATGGTTACCATCAAACAGGGTCACTCCTGCTCTTAAGAAGTCTGCAAGAAAAAGACATTAGAGAATCTTTCTCCCTTGCTCCTCATCCCCAGTCAAGTATCATCTTCACATAATCCTGCCAAGGTAAACAGATGATGCCATACACTTCAATATTGGCGATTATAAATAGTTTTCCTGACAATGAGAACTGAATATCCTCTAGCTGCAGGCTGGTAGGAGCTTCACGAAGAACATTTACCTTCTCGTAGCTTTAATACAGTCAGATACAATAAAAGATTATATTTTTTTTTAAATGAGAAAAGGCTTTTTATTCTTGTTTAAGGAAAACACAGCATTTCTACATGGCAGAAGAACTGGTTTAAAAACTAGTCTTCTAGAAGATCAAAGGCAGTTTGGTGAGTGGAGATTTTCTTTGTTTTCTGCATTTTGGTTCTTAAACTAGAGTAAAACTTACAAGGAAAAGTTATTTTATTATTTTACAAGATTTGTTTTCCTTTAAGCAGGATTCTCTTCTCCATCATATAAATTGTATTCTAGAAAGCATAACATGGAATGAGAAGTATTTCTTCACCATAATGAGGAAGTCACCTACTCTGATGCAAGGCCTCTTCAAAGTGGCTGAGTATCATGAGGTTTTCCACATCTAAAAGCAGCTTTAAATGCTTATCATTCATCAAGCAATCATGAATCACATGATTAAACACCTATTGAATAAAAATATTTTTAAAAACACAGTGTTTAGGTGTAATCACATGTTGAGAATGATCTGAATATGCTAAAGTAACATGCCATTCAAAATAAGTTTAGAATTGCTTAGAACATTTTACAGCTTTCAAAGGGTGCATCCATCACAAAAGACTCTTAGAAAAACAAAGTTTCCACTGGATGAAAGGAAAAACCCTCAGAGGCATGAATAAACTGGCTAAAAGAAACAAGAAGAGGTCAAATTAGTATATCAGATAGGGGACTCAACATGGATTCTTTCTGGATGTTACTGGTAACTGCTCTCTGTAAGATAGCAAACCACCTGGAAAAGGGAGAAATGCTGAAGTGATAAAATTCCTCATCTTAAAACAGAACTCAGGTGACTGCAGCTCAAGGATGGTTTCTTGTTTTGCTGGGGGTTTTTTGAGAGTTAGTTTGATTTTTGGGGGGTTGTGGTTTGGTTTGTTTTTAGAGAGAGAATATGGACGATATGAGAGGGTGAAATTTTCGTTTTTCTTTCTCAAATAATAAAAATAGGATGAGATTCTAGAAGTTATAAAAAAGCATATTTATAACATAATTCACACTTCCATTCAATGCTACATCTTCTACAACTGACTGTCCACAGGTATCAAATCACTTTGAAAAAAAGCAATTTATATATAGTGGGTTTCTCTGTCTCTAAGTCCAAAACCCACTCACAGGCAAAAGGGAAGAAGATATGTAGAAGGAAAGAATACTTTTTAAGTTTTCTATGTATCAGTTACTATTATGTAATTCTATTTGCACATGCATGACCCACAGTCAAACAATATATACTGGTAGCCTCTTTAAGCATTAAAGCCATACAGCTTTTTTTAAAAGAAATAATATGGATGAAAATACAGACTTCATATGCATGAAGTCTTGGTAATACCACATTGGAAGGAGTGATTGATATGCTGAGGGACCCGGCTGATATGTGCAGGGACCTCAGCATGCTGAGAAACAGGCCAACTGAAACCAGAAGGCATTTAAATGCAGACGTAGACATAAAGTCTTACATCTGGAATAAAAACAACAGGAGCCAGTAATGGCTACAGGTGGATTGCTTAGAAAAGAGATGTGCTGAAAAGGACACAAGGGACCTCATGGACAAAAGCTGAACTTGAGTTTGGAGTGGATCCTTCAGCAAGAAGATCTCATGTTCCAGGTTGCATTAGCAAGGAGCGCTGTCAGCAGGCTGAGGGACAAGGACATTCCACTTCCATAAAGCTGTATCTCGAGTTGCACCAAGTTTTCTGCTCCCCAGCACAAAAAAGACAGACATTGAAATACTGGAGTGAGTGCAGAAGGCCACCAAGATGACTGAGGGCTGACACATCTAACATAGGAGGAAAGACTGGGAGAATTGGGTTTGCTCAGCCTTAAAGAAAAGACTTGTGAGGCAGAAGCAATGCAGACCTTATTGCTGTCTAAAACTACCTAATAGACAGAAAACAGAACCACGTGTCTCAAAGTGCACACCTATAGCACAAGAGGCAGAAAGAAGACGAGAGGAAACATGGGATTTTTCACCATTAGGACGGTCAAACATTGGAACGTGTTACCCAGAGCAATAGCAGACTATCTGAACTCAACTGGACAAGGCCCTGAGTAATGTGATCTGACTGAACTTGCTCTGAACAGCGGACTGAACTAAATGGTCTCCAGAGATCCTATCCAGCTTTAGTTATTCTATGAATACAGACACCACAGCTAGAGTTGCACAAGCAGAGATATTTCCTTCAAAATCTTCTGCCAGGGCACTTTAAAGTAAGGTCATAGACCTTTCTTGCAATTAATAGGAGGCTACATTCAAACATAGCATTATAAATTGAGGGTTTGGAATGTTTTTATGCAATGAGATTCTTCTCTCCATAGCTACCGAACACAAATAGGAAGAGACAACTGAAGTAACAACAATAATCATATTTTGTGATAAATGAAA
Organism: Urocolius indicus; assembly: GCA_013401255.1. Taxonomy (NCBI): domain Eukaryota; kingdom Metazoa; phylum Chordata; class Aves; order Coliiformes; family Coliidae; genus Urocolius; species Urocolius indicus. The sequence continues at coordinate 419,227 of WBNH01001080.1, forward strand.
CATTCCTTAGTTTACCCTAAAGGTTTGTTCCCAAGTGTCTCAACCTGAAAACTGTAAATAAAACATCCATTTTAATTGTCAAAATTCTGCCAGAAAATTACCAAGCTCATTTACATGTTTCTGCCTTCTTTTTAGAAGAATTATCATACCACTGAAGGTGCTACTTAAAAAATACAAAAGTTGAATTCAATTATTGTAAAAGCTTCATGTTCAAGTTTAACACCAAGACTGTTTATTTTCTCAGCCATAGTCATATCACTGAGCACACTGACACAATTTAACAACTCATTAGTCATAACAATTCGGATCCCAGAAAAAAAGGCAGTAAATCACATGGTCGAGGATATATGCAACTATTTGTGTCCAAAATAAAAGCTACCATTAATTCTTACAATGCCATGTTCTATGTTTGCAATGAAAAGATGCAGTTTAGAGAAAACAAATTTTGACGCATTGTGGTAGTTTGACCCTGGCTAGATGCCAGGCACCCACCACACCACTTGATCACCCACCTCCTCAGCAAGCCAGAGAAGGGGAGAAAATAAGATGAATGTTTTACACATAATCACAGAATGGTAAGGGTTGGAAGGGACCTTTAGAGATCATTCAATCCAATCTCCTGCTAAGGTAGGTTCACCTCAATCAAGTCACACAGGAATGTGTCCAGGCAGATTTGGAAATCTCCAGAGAAAGAGACTCCACAACTCCCCTGGCCTGCCTGTGCCACAGCTCCCTCACAGGAAAGAAGTTTCTCAACATACTCAAATGGAATTTCCTGTGTTCCAGCTTGTGCTTGTTACCCCTTGTCCTGTCACTGGATACAACAGAAAAAAAGATTGGCCCCATCCACTCGACATCCACCCTTTAGGTATTTATGAGTGTTGATAAGATCACCCCCTCAGTCTTCTCCAGGCTAAACAGGTCTCACAGCCTTTCCACATTAGATGATCCAGTCCCCTGATCATCTTTGTAACCCTCCACTGGATTGTCTCTAGAAGTTCCCTGTCTCTCTTGAACTCCTGAGCCCAAAACTGGACAGAGTACTCCAGTTGTGGCCTTAACATGGGAGAGTAGAAGGGAAGGACAACCTCCTCCAACCTGCTGGACATGCTCTTAATGCACCCTGCAATGTGCATGAGGGCACATTGCTGGCTCATGTTTAGTTTTCCATTCACCAGGACTCCTAAGGCCCCTCTCCCCAGAGCTACTCTCCAGCAGATCACCCCCAGCCTGTCCTGGTGCATAGGGTTGCAAGCTCTCTCAGCGCTTGTGTGCATTGTACCAGGACCCATGGATTTGTAGGTGTCCAGCTTGCCTTAGGAGTAAAGACTGCATCACAGAATGGTAGGGGTTGGAAGGGACTTCTAAAGATCATCTAGTGCAATGCCCCTGCTAAAGCAGGTCTGTCTAGACCAGGTCACACAGGAACATGTTCAGGAAGGTTTGGAAAACCTCCAGAGTAAGAGACTCCACAACCTCCCTGGGCAGCCTGTGACAGTGCTCCCTCACCTTCACAATAAAGTTTTTCCTTAATTTTAAGTGGAGCTTTTTGTGTTCCAGCTTTTGTCCATTACCTCTAGTCCTAACACTGGACACTACAGAAAAAAGTGTTGCCCCATCCTCTTGATATACACCTTTTAAGTACTTGTAAGCAAGTATCAGCAAAGCACCAAAAAAGGCATTCAGTAGCTGTACCTTCTCTGTATCCTCCCTCATCAAGGTACCCACTTCGTTCAGTAGTGGGCTCACATTCTCCCTGGTCTTCCTTTTGCTACGGAGGTACTTGAAGTCATTCTTATTCTCCTTTACATCCTTTCCCAAATTCAATTCTGAGAGGGCTTTAGCCTTCCTTGTTTCATCCCTGTCAAACTCTGCTGACATTTCTATGCTCTTCCCAAGAAATCAATCCCTTTTTCCACATTCTATAAACTTCTTTCCTCCATTTCAGTTGTTTCAGAACCTCCATGTTCATCCACACAGGTCTCTTACCTACCGTACTGATTTTTACTCTTAGGAATACACTGATCTTGGGCTTGAAGGAAGTGGTGCTTGAAGATTAACCAGCTTTCCCGGACACCCTCACCTTTCAGAGTCCTAGCCTAGGAGATTCCTCCAAGTAGGTCTTTTAGAGGATAAAAGTTAGCTCCCCTGAAGTCCGTGTTTCCAACCATGCTTGCTATCTTCCATGAAAGATACTGAACTCCATCTCATGGTCACTGCATCCAAGTCTGGCCCCAGCCTTCACAGCCAAAAATCAGACCTTCTTTATTCGTCAGTACTACCCTCCTCGTTGGCTTCTCAGCCACATGTGTCAGGAAGCTGTCATCAATGCACTGAAGGAACCTCCTGGACTGTGAATGCTTAGCTCTGTGGCTTTGCCAGCAAATAATCAGGGTGGTTTAACAGCTAAAGTCTTGGAAGCCTGAGTGCACATGAATGGAAATTCTAAGAAATCTGACTTCTGTCTTGCACAGCAATCCAAAACAGTTATTAAGAAATGAGTGCTAATTCCATTAACAGCTAAGTATAAGAAATTCTTAATTTTAAAGTTTAATAGAATTTCTTATCTCTGAAGTTACACAGAAAAAAAATCTAGCACGTCTTAATAGTCAAGAAAAAGCATTCATCAGACACACCACTGGGAAGTTAAGAAAAGCATGGTAAAGACAAACAAATGTAAACTGTTCATCAAAGAGTATGTGGACCAAATAAATCTTCACCTTGCTAGCTAGAAAAACTTAGAAAGTGAAGTCCAGCATCAGCAAGAATAATGTCATTTATCGTGCATGTCATGTTTGCAAGTCTCATTTGGAAACCTTTGTGCAATCTAACAGCTTAGTAGTCAGTTTATATTAGTCTGCAAGTCCAGGACTTAAAGCTATATTTATACTGTGGTGCTAAACAAATGGTCTAGTCTACCACACAAGCATTTTGTTTTATTAAACTTAAACATGCCAAATGCTATGTATGTGTAGATTCTTTTGCACGCGCTTTTGTAAAATATAAACCAACTCTAACTTCAAATTAGTAATAAAAAGGCATTAGAAAATACCAAATTATATAAGTATCTATTGGCAGTAGTCCAAGAAAACAAGACATCAATTAAAGTGCTTACAAACTCTTAAGAAAACATTGGGGGGAAAAAAGTAACATGGTTTCATTTGCTCTGTTTCTGATAGCTGTGCACAGTGCAACACTCTAACTACGGAAAAGTAGCAAAAATGAGTCATTTACCAGTTTGTGCATGGCAACTGCAAGTGCATGGTATAGGAGACCCAGAAATTTGAAGCCATATACCTTGGTGTTTTGTATCAGCTTATTCAAGTAGGTTATAAATAGATCTCTTTTTTTTCTTATTCTTATCAATAGTAATATCAAAATTCAAATCTGTAATGACAAGTACCTATATTATTACAGAATCATAGAATGGTAATGTTGGAAGAGACCTTTAGAGATCATGTACTTTGAACAGGTTTTACAAAAAAAAAACACTGGAGCTGTGTCATGGCAGAAACAAATCTGAGAATAGCAGCCTGTGGTTGAGTCTGCTTTTATATCTTCCTGAAAACGTGTACATGCATATATTCAGAAACAGAGGTTGTGTGTCCAACAGGAAATGGTTTCTGTTCATGTGTTAGCAATAAAACATTCTGCATTTGCAGCAAGTGTCTGTGACACTACATCCTTCCTTTTACACTTCTATCATTACCAATCCATGGTTGTTTGAATATTGCCTGTTGAGGAGTCCTTCTCCAAAGCCTTCAGGCCTCCTCTCCTTAGTCCCCCTGCTCATTGCAAGCATTCTCAATAGCCTTTGGGAGTTCCTCAGCACCCTTTCCTCCTGGGATGGTGGTGGTACAAGTGCTTGCTATAACCTCTCAGTGGAGAGGAAGTTATGCATACACACTCCCCTCCTTCTCATTGTGCTAAGAACAACTGTAAAACCAATCTGCTCAGTTGATATTCTGACTATGGCTGGGTCTAAAAAAAAACACCATAGCTAAGCCTACCTCCAATAGTAATGGCATATCTGTAACTCAAATGTATTGAAGATTGTAGAGGATATTGCTTTAGTCCTTAGAGGTACATAAGCATTTGGCTTCTTGATGCACAAGTTTAACTGGGTCAGGTCTGGAGATTCAATATGGATTTTCCTCCATTATTTAAAATAACACTCTGAAGACAAATTTACAGCAGTATTAACATGAAATTCTCTGACAATTGTATGACTGAGATCACTTTGTCCTTAAAAAGTATTAATGATAGTCTCCTTATACACCAAGTCTGCTATATCCTGGTACTGTGACAGTAGTTGAAACGAATGGAAGGAAATTAAATAAAGCCCACTTCTTCAAATTGAGGAAGTTTCAAGCAGAGATTCCATAATGAAAAGACTGCCTACAGGAAAGAAGTCCAGTTCTCATTGACAGGCAGAAACATACTGCATGGAACAATTACGTCCAATCAGAGGATTTAATCTGTGTTAGCTGGGGTACTGTTATTCCTTTGCCAGAATCTCTGTGGAATTTGATCAAAGATGTAATTTAATAAACATTGTAATATACAGTGTAAGACAATCAGAAGGACCATATTCTGTTATTTGTAGAGACCATCTGCAGAATAGGAATTTGATAGAGGCAAATACAGATTTTTGTATCCTCAAAAAATGCATGACTTGCCCATTGCAATGATCTACAGAGACAAAAAATGCCCAAAACGTCAGAAAGATACGCTTAAATTACTCCTTAGTTATTCTGCAAACATAGGATGTTGAAAATAAATTAACAGGACTTGTATAAAGTAATTTTTTTCTGTGGATTTGAGGCTTGCTTATCTAATTATTTTATGGCCCTGAATGTTTCCAGATGTCAAAGAGGAGGAAGTCTGTTCCTAAACAAAGTAAAAGGTTCTGGTGAGGTCAAAGCTGTAAGGGTGGCCTAAGACTACAGTAGGAGCTGTGAATAATGACTCCTAACACCCTCTTTTCTGGCTGCTTTCCAAAGGCAAAGGAGCGATGACCACCAGTGACAAGGAGCTGGCCACCAGTGACAAGGAGCATTACTTTCAAATACTAATACCCTGAAGACATAAATCCACCCAGTTGCCAAGAACAAAAAGTATTCTGAAAGCTAACTTGCCTAAGTTATGTCTAATAAAGGAGAACTGAAAAATGACACGCATAACATAATTCCAAAGAGTAGACTGTTTAGAGCTTAGAAGTACACGCCTTCTACTGTGTCCAAATTAGAAGACCAACCCAAAATGAGTAAGTTACTTCAAACCCAAAATGGTTCAAAACAGCAATACATACCCTACCTTATACCACACACGTCCTAACTCTGTACTGCTGGAAACATTGATAGAAATTTCAGTCCCCAGTTCAAACTTTAGCTTTAGTTAAAGTTTTAGTATAACTCATAAGGAAAAAGATAATATCTATCTCCACATATTATGTGAACTGCAAGGTTCAACAGCGATAGTTAGGAATAAAAAAGTGAAAGCTCAGCTTCTGTTCATTTACGGTTAACCTTTTTAAATAGCTCACTAGTTCTGACAGTTCTATAAACTTACAAAACTAATTTCTTTAAGAGCTAAGATCTCCTGCTCAGCAAGCAATTATCCAAAGCTTAGTGCCTGGGAATTCTTTTATTCCCTTCAATGAGCAGAAATAATGGGAATTGGGTTTCTGTGACTTTAAGCAGCTCATGCTCAGTTACTACCAGATGCTCAAAGTCATCACAATGAATCAGAGCAGGAAAATACATTAATTGGATTAAGTGTTACTTTTACATTTCCCTTTTCCTAATTAAAAATGAAGAATATTTTACATCATTTAATAGGAGGAATGTAAAAATAAATGTAGGAAGAATAGTAAAACTAGTCAAATAACAGAAGAGTCATTCCATTTTTCTCTTTGAGAGCTCAGAAAAGCAAACACTTGTGAACAACTTGCTAGAGAAACTGTAGAAACCAGTGAGCTGATATATACAGGACATCAGAGACCTTACATCTTGCTGCTGAAGATCATCAACAAAACAAAATTTTGAGAGGATGTCTAGATGACAGTCTTACTTAAGATGAAGAGGGAACAATTTCAGAAACAAAAGACCTAAAATATTCTTCAAACCATTTTCTAATAGAGCAGCACTGACCGTTCCAGATGCTGCCCAGACAATAAATGTTAAGAAATAAGTGGTCTCTCATTTACATGCAGAGCCTTGGGAGTTCCACTGGTTGTCTACACCTTTTTCAGCCAAAGTCGGGCAGCATGCTATTCCAACTATCTATTTTCACGGCAACTGCTCTATTTTCAGAGAAACTGAAAGCATTACAAAAAAAAGAAAGTACAATGCTGAAGTTAAATAAATGACAAAAACAAAGAATAAACACTTGAATATATAACATATTCAGCATATGTAAACATGAGTATCAATGTGATCATAATCAGGATTTCTTACACCAAGAGATCAGCATACACAATGTAAGCTTTCAGATTCCATTTTTTGGCTGTTGTTCCATCTAACCTATAGTAGTAATACAACTCAAAAGCATCTACAAATTCTATATTATAGCTGAATCCCTTCAAGTTTTATTTGCTACAATTTTCTCTTAAGCATTTTCCTTTAGATTAATAAAACATTACCAGATGGCTTCCACTTTTACTTGCTCATATACAGCTAAATCCTAGTCACCTAATTATTAGACAGGTTCCCCCTAAAAAACTTACAAACCTCATTTACAAGTAATTGGCCATCATCATGAGATATAATTAACACATGACCAAAAGTCTCAAATAGCAGATTTGCCCAGCCAACACTTTAAAAAAAAAAAAAAATAGTTGACTGGCAGGTAGCAACTGGCATCTCCCAGATACTTTGGCAAAACATTATGGCCTGCCATAACAGCTTTCAGAGAAGCAACATACTGCTTCAGAGAGGAAGCAATTTTACGTTTCCAGCTCCTACCAAATGTAAGGCTTCACAGGAATTCCCTCTTTCAGGGGGAGGACATAACTGACTGGCACTGTCTGGCCTCCATGTATGCCAGGGGCTCTATCATCCTCACATACTCACAAGTGTATGACAGTATTTTTTGTTGTGCCCACCAAGAAAAACAAAATGTTCAAGGTCAATGTACACGACATCTGTAGTTGAAGTCAGTTTCCACTTTGAAGCACTCAATGGTAGATGTTCGTGCAAACGAGGAGTCAGAGCTTCCACTAGAGTCACTGGAGATCTAGTCAGCACAGCTAGCCCACCAAAAAGTTGAAGCCTGCATCTGGCCAGACGAGTAAATCTCCAGATTCCACTAGATGTACTGACTAGATCTCCATCTACTATAATCTGCAAGTTGAATCCAGTACCTTGCCAGTTCTCTCCTCATCTCACACTTCTCTTGCACATTTTGCATCACTGTCTAAACATTCCTGTAATCCAACATGTCAACACAGCAAAACAGAGAAGCAGAGCAAGACAAAAGAAAACACGCTGATAAATGCAAAATACACATTACTAGTCCAGCAACAGGTATAAGGTGGAACATAAGAGGTTCCAAAGAAACATAAGGAAAAACTTATGTTGTCATCCATTGTGAGGGTGACAGAGAACTGGAACAGGCTGCCCAGATGGGTTGTGGAGTCTCCTTCTCTGGAAACATTCAAAATCCATCTGGACAAGTTCCTATGTGACCTACTCTACGTGGTCCTGCTCTGGCAGGGGGGTTGCACTAGATCTTTTGAGGTCCCTTCCAACCCTTTAAGATTCTGTGATTCTGCAAGTCTGTGAATGATTGACACCAGTGCCATTTAGGAAAGTTGTACTGCACTTCAGTACTTACCATGCTTGCCAGAACACAACAAAACTCTCAAACATTTGCTTCAACAGTCCCTTACTGACCTAGATAAAAACAGGAAAAAGAAAGGCAAGGAGGAGAACAACTATATATAGCTTACCTATTTATGGTTTCAGTACATGCCAGAAATAACTGAGAGCAAAAATGCAAGTATAATACTTCAAACCAATACCCCTTAAATTGGAGACAAGCATAAGAACAGACCAGCTCTTAAACTACTACAGTACTGTTTTCTACCACAAAACATTGATGATATCTTTGTCCTACTAAACTGAAATTCATTGCTTACTTCAAAGATCCGGTGCCTAAGCTAAACCAATTTCACATAGAAAATGGCCTTATTATTGTGAAACTACTTCATAACAAATTGGAGAGAATACCTAAAGGCAAAAAGTAACTGATAAAGCCAATGACAATGCCAACAGCAAAGCATAGCTGTAATCGGAAGCAGCACAAATCAGTTTGGAAGATAAAAGCTTATATAATCAAGTAAATAAATCTGTCTCAATGCAGCATTCTCACTAGAGAGTGGCTTAACAAGACACGTCCTGCCTTGAAAATTAACAGATTGATTTTACCTTTGATCTCCGGTTCACCAGCCCTTAACAATTGGTGGAGGCTCCTTCTTCCTTCCTCTGCATTTACACTGGTCCCAAACTTTCCTCTCCTTGACTATCTTTGTGTAAACACCGTCAAGTTACTCTCTAGCCACCTCAGAAGTCTCCCACTAAACATCCATGCACTCCCCTCAATCACAAACCCTTAATCCCATTCCTCAATGTCTTTGTGTTATAGAAAACTACACTCAACACTTCACTAAAAGGTTAGCCCCTAAAGGCATTTAGTAAAGAAAATTAAGAATTTTATTAAATATGCAGTCTCACTCGACACTTAAGTGTCGAGACTTAACTCATCACACTCCCAAGCTCTCAGTTTCACAAAAATATGGGGCGTAGTTCTGCTAAGAGCATTGGGAGCCCAAGACAAAAAGAATTAATGGCCCTTATGATTCTTCTATCATTAAATTTAAAGTTAAGAAAAGGTAGCGCTTACAAACTAATGGAGAGCTCCACATTACACAGCAGATGCACTGCCTCTGCTAAAAATGAAACAGTAGCAGTGAGGGTCTATAGTCTATTAGGAAACAGATAAGATATATACAAGATACAGTGGTTGTTAGAGAGCAACCTCTGCCCTTCCTCTAGTTGAAATGTTTGTGGGCTTTATGTCATATAGTCACAGATATATAAAGTCAACCATGTAAGCTATCTGTTATGTAGGATATGTAACAGAAGTCGAAGATGCATCCTAAGCTCCAGAACAGGAAATATTCTTGGGGTTGCTTCTTAAGTATATTAACAGTGTATTTTATCAGAATCATCCCTGGTTTAGAACACAGGATTGAGTGTGAGCAACATCTAGCATTTAATATTTTAAAAGGAAAAAACCATGACAATTTCTGAGAAGATGCAATAAATCTACTAGTCAGCTACAATCACACTAAACATTCACAAACTAGTCATCTTGTCCACATTACTTTTACTAGCCATTTCTAAGGCTAAATATGATCAAATTTCAATCACCTGTTTAAGTCCATTGAGCCTCCTCTATTTTGGATTTTAGCTTGACACACAAAAAAATTAAGTAGTGACTAAGTTTTAAGCCACTATGACAAAACTGTGGTATCTGTCACAGAAATTATTCTCTTCCAGAGAAACAGAAATAAGAATGTTGAAGAGAAACAACAGAATAATTCATGCACCACTCTACAGAGCAAAAGCTCAAGAAAAACAGAGCTCTAACCCTTTTTTAAAAGCAATGTCTTGATTAAAAACAATGAAAGGCTTTCAATCTAAGAATACTGTTTGTAATACCAACATCTTCTGCACAGTAAACAGACCAGCAATCTCTCAGGCTGAGTTCCCAACCCAAATAACAAACACTCAGTTTCCTCAGAATCCACAGTGCTTATAAACAAAATTAATATATTTTTACCAATTGCTGAAATAGTACATGATCAGATAAAAAAAAATTAATACAGTATAAAATTGCTTTGTCACAGACTTTGATATAGAGATTGAATTTGTATCATGTAACACATATTAAGAGGACGTTAAATGTATTTTACAGAATCACAGAATCGTAAATGGCTTGAAGGGACATCGAAAGATCATCTAGTCCTACTCCCTTGCCAGAGCAGGATCACATAGAGTAGGTCACACAGGAACTCATCCTGGTGGGTTATGAATGTTTCCAGGGAAGGGGACTCAACAAACCATCTGGACAGCCTGTTCTAGCACTCCATCACTCTCACAGTGAAGAAATCCTTCTTTGTATTTCTTTGGAACTTCCTATTTCCAGTTTGTACCCCTTGCCCCTTGTCCTATCGTTGGACACCACTGAGAACAGCCTGGCTCCATCCTCCTGACACCCACTCTTTACATATTTGTAAACATTAATAAGGTCACCCCTCAGTCTCCTTTTCTCCAAGCTGAAGTACTCCAGCTACCTCAGCCTTTCATCATAAGGGAGATGCTCTACTCCCTTCATCATCTTTGTGGCCCAGTGCTGAACTCTCTCCAGCAGCTCCCTGTCCTTCTTGAACTCAGGGGCCTGGAACTGGACACAATATTCCAGATGTGGCCTCACGAGGCCAGAGTAGAGAACCTCTCTCGACCTACTGCCTACAGCCCTTCTAATACACTCCAGGATGCCACATGGACAAAAGATTAATACGGTCTGAAAAACAAATGCACTGAACAGCGTTTCTTTCAGGATTAACACTATCTGAAATTAGAAGTTTAAAAAAGCATTCTGTCACAGTTCTTGACAACACTTATACAGGCAAATTAGTTTTGCAACTCTGAGGCAGAATGGACTGCATGCAACATACAATTTTATTTGCCTAATGTTAGAAAAAGTAACAAAAAGTCAGAACACCAGGTCTGGGTTACACTGATTGAACTTCTGACTATGCATACAAAGACTAACATTGTCCATTCTGATTTCGGGTAGCTCTACTCCAACCTTCCCAGAAAGCTACCCAGTTCTGTACTCATCCCTCCAACACCTTCAAGGGTCAGTGGTTTCACTGCATGAAACTAAACGTTCATTAAACTGCTGCACTATGAACAAAAGACTTCAATATGTACAGAGGTGTAAAAGGCTGTTAATACCCCATGCTTCAATTTGTAAAATATGGGGTTACTCTGATAGGATTAGAAAGTACATCTCAAGCTTGCACATTTTATTTAAGCTTCCAGAAGACCTCCTAGTGTTGATTTAATTTTCTAGATCACTGCTTGCACCCAGCAGTGTCAGAAATTATAAAATGAGTGTTCTAGTTTCTTTCAAGTTTGGAATGCAACATTGGGTTTTGTAGAAAGGGCAATTCCAAATTCAATTCTACATGCCAAAACTATGAAGACTTTCTTGAAAGTACATACCTTTAGTTTAAAACAACTTAAAACAACTTGAGAGGTCACAGGCAGTATTTTTGCAAATGAACTGAAGTAGAGCCCAAAAGTCATACTATAAATTATATACTCAATATATGAAAAAATGTTATCTAGCAACACTACATCAACTTTCTGAGAATGTTGTTGCTCTGAACCATGACACATGACACTGACATGTCCAAAATATACACCATAGTTTTGGTTCTCAATTTCAGTCTCAATTGCTTTGAGGTTAACAGCATCTTTAGGTGAAACACCATTACCCACTTTACCTCTCAAAAAATAAGCAGTATTCTACAGCAGCTGATGTCATCAACCAGTTCAAATAACTTTGAAATGACTGTAGTAGCCACTAAACACAGAGCAAACTAACAACTAGTAGGCTTCCAGTCTCACCTATGTAACTCATTGAGATTATGCCAATCCCAGAATATTCTCCTGCATCTTTAACTGCAACACGGGATCAGGTTGCTGTCCAAGTAAGCCCTGGCCATGTGGCCCAAGAACACTCAATACTCAAAATTCTTTTGACAGGAGATACAGGCCAAATTGGTTTCTGGTTTACACCAGTGTCCTTGTTGTTCAACTGTTCGTTTTGTATACTGTTTACTCAGCAGTCATCCAGACTCTAATGTAGGCCAAAGCAGCTCCTTAAAAGACGTCAGGAGAGTGTGTGCCTGGGTATAGAAAACAACCAAAACAGCCACACTAGTCAGTCCAAGGACAACAGGGGGCTCTGGAGTGCTGATACCAGAGACAGCACAGACAAAAAGCCTCCAAAGATATGGTCCATCAACAACATTCAGCGAGGCTCATTTTAGTGTGTACTAACTTTCTCTTTTCTTCTTGAATTCTTTGGCTCTGAAGCATTCGATGCAATACAGTAAGAGTTTAAACTAGAACTTTTCTAATTAGAAGAATCCCTTTTTAATGTTATATTTAAGTGTGGGGTTTGGGTTTTTTTGAGAGAGTAGCTTTCCTACTTTGTACCCAAGAACACAGTTCCTGATCATATTATAACAAACTGGCAAGTATCAAAGCTGTATGTTGTTCCAAAAGAAAGGACTGTTCATTCCTTCTAGACTACAAAAACAGAAAGCTTAAAGATCAGGTTTTTTAGGACATTCTGCCATAGAGTTTCATTTTTGCTCAGAGTTAAAGCATTGACAGACTAGAGTATTAATTATTAAATATTTTTAAAATCTGTCAACTGTGGTATCAACATAATTTCCAAGGGAACAGAAAGACTTTTAGGGTACTTACCCAATGCATTTTCTATTTAGAACCTTAGCATCTTGGGGAGAGGGGAAAAAAAAAAGCTAAAACCCTGACCATGAGCCAGAAGACAATCCTTACTGTCCATTTAACAAACCATTTCCAAGAGGATAAGTGAGACTAAAAGAATTAAATTTATAGTTAGTATGTTTTTAATTACTTATTGTTCCTCATACATGTATGAGGAAATGCAAAACTATTCAGAGGTACTTTGAACATATATATCAAGTACAGTCCTGTCAAACAAAGCCCACTGCAGAAGACAGCCAAAAAATTCACTACTTCTGCTTATTGCTGCAAAAAGGCAACAAGAAAGTTGCTTTAAAACTTGCACTCCAAGTACCGTTGCCCAGCTAAGGGAAACCATGTTCCATGGGATTATAGATATGGTGCTGATAACAGCAAGAGGCTGGGCTCAACATCCCAGTAATCTCTTCCTGTGTGTGGGAACTGATGATTTTTAAATTGGTTCCATCCTTGCTAAAAGGCTGCTACTTAAACTTAGTTAGTAGAACATTTCTAGCCAGTTCCCATGAAAAGCAGTGGTGAGATATAAAGCAGAGCTGCTATTATTGTAATAAATTTAGATTCCTGGAAGTAAAACAGATAATGCAAGATCACAAGGGAATGTTCTCTCAATAAAATTACCCTTCCTGTACCTAGTCTGAGGCTGCATTAACTGTGTGTTCACAAAGCAAAATATTCAAAAATGTGGAAGACACGGGAAAGAACTATGTTGCTCAGAGCCTCATTCAACCTGGCCTTCAACACTTCCAGGGATGGGGCTTCCTCAGCGTCTTTGAGTAACCTGTTGCAGTGCCTCACCACCCTCCCAGGGAAGAACTTTCTAATATCTGATCTAAATCTACCCTCTTTCAATTTAAAGCCATTAGTCCTTGTCCTATCACTACACGCTTGTGCCAAAATTCCCTCCTCAGCTTCCTTGGAGGCCCCTTTAGGTACTAGAAGGCTGCTCTAAGGTGTCTCTGGAGATGTTTCTTCTCCAGGCTGAGCAACCCCAAGCCTCTCAGCCTGTCTTCCTAGGAGAGGTGCTCCAGCCCTCTCACCATCTACATGGCCCTCCTCTGGGACTCCTTTCAACATGTCCATGTTGTTCTCATGTTAATTTTCTTAACATTTGGTAAACTAAATATGCTTTCATGGACTGATCAAATGTTTATTCCCAAATGTTTTCTAAATATTAACAAATTAATCCACAAGTCTAGAAATGAAGAACTGAAATACAGATTACGATAGTTTCCCAATGCATAACAATTCTACAAACTTGAACTGCCACCAGTTTCTCAGTTAAGGTTATCTGCCCGTGACTCTTCAAATAGAAATATCTATATAAAAGTTTAGAAAACACTAAATACTGAAATTCACATGATTGTTGAACCTTCAACATTATGAAAGGGGCTGGCTTAGAGCACAGATCTAGCAGCACAGAGAAGGCAGCCAAGCACAGCAGTGTGCACAGTAGCTAGCCAACAGCAAAGCATCCCTAAAGAGGGCCAGCAGCTCTTCTCAGAAAAGCAATCACTTGTTTGGCAGTGGTGGTGCCACAGGCCACAGATCCCAGAAACCCCTGGAGCAACTGTCCCTGCGACACCATAGATCCCAACACAAACTGTGCTTCTGAGGAAGGATGCATCTGAGCAGGCCCAGGGCACTCTAAGTGTAAGTTAAAAAAGACTCAGTTTAACTCTTTTCAGTGGTGTTCTGATAAGAGGCAATGGGCACAAATCAAAACACAAGAAATTCCATTTCAATGTAAGAAAAACCTTTCTCACTGTGATAGCGGTTGAACACTGTCCATGCACAGAGGCTGTGGAGTCTACAGGTTTGGAGATGGACAAATCTCAATTGGGCAAGGTCCTCAGCAGCCCGCTCTAGTAGACACTGTTCCAAGCAGATAGGCTTAACCTTTTTGTTATCATCTGTAATTACTGAATTAACTTAAAATGGCTAAAAGAGTAAATAGCCAAATTATGCTACAGTAGTTTAAAAATAATCTACTACATTTCTTTGTGTAAAACTAGTAACTGAATAAAAGAAAGACTACTAACATTTAAACTTCAAGTTAGCCTTTAACACCATTCCTTTAAGAGGTTAAAGAAATCAAACAGTGATAAGTGAGACAGAATATTCATAGAATCATAAAATTATTGGGTTAGGAAAAGACCTTTAAGATCATCAAGTCCAACCACTAAGCTCACATTGCCAAGTCCACCACTAAGCCATGTCCCTAAAATATTATCATATGATCAGGAAACTTAAAAGAGTCTGGAGGCAAAGCAGACAAAGCTAAAAGATGCAACCATCTTTATATATAGGCCAACAGCACTAAGTACTGGTATGCCTTGCAAAGCTTAAGAGGAAGGTTTATTAACAAACATTTTGCCAACTTCTTTAGAAAGCAGTTATTTAGGCCAACTCCAAAATCAGAAAGCATTTGAGGAACCTCAAAGAATGGCAGCCAAAAGGGACCTTGAACTGACTACAGGAATTAATTTAACAAGACAAGTTGAAGAGTAAGGAGCAACACACACTGGAAAACTTTCAAGAGAATTAAACTCCACTGAGTGCAGGTACTAATAAAAAGCAAGAAAACATTAGGTTACACAGATAATGCAAACTACAAAGCACAATGTCATGGCTATACATCATGCCATGCCAGAAATCAGCAAAATCTTTCTTGGAAGATGACACGCAATCCCTCTCTTCTCCATATTACAGACAGTTATAGAAGCATCAGAGGTGATGACAAAGAAACAATATTAAACAAGAGCATGAAAAATGCTCCACACAAAACAACACTGTGAAAGACTTGAAAAATTTACCCATGGAAAAGACATAAGGAAACATGTGCATGAATATATATACACACAGACACACCAGTCTCAAGCCACTTTGTTGGAAAGCAGAGTGGCAGATAACAGAGCAGCAAGCCATCTAGATAAAGTATCTAGAACAAAAAAGAACAAAAAAGTTTCTTCTGCTACTTGGAAAGTCTTCACCCACCTGCAGAACGAACACTCTAGCCACAAGATACCATTGCATACTTGGATTAGAAATGAGAATACTCATTAAAAGGAATTTCTAGGCACCCTTTAGAAATTGACATTTAAAGATGAGACTGGAAAACACAGAGTTTTAACACTGTCTTAAGAACCAGCAAAGAAAGCATTTCTCTTATGAATGAAGAAGAATCAAAAAATAAAGTTTTGTTTTAATGTTTTCACTTAGTATTTTTAAAACACGTTTTAAACTATTTTAATCTCATGCTTAAAAACTCTCTCATTGCTTGGATGTATGCAAGTACGTTAGCACTGCTGCAGGGAGGCACTAAACTACATTTAGCTTTTTAGTGTTGTAACAATGTGAAAGCTTCAAGAGAACACCTTTATTGACAAGGTTACACTAACAGAAAATTACTCTGCAGGACATTCAATGGCATTTTGCTTTCATACAACTCTTCATGTCATGAATAAAGTGCAGTAAAACCTTAGTATGTAGGTGGCTTCGGTTAAAGGAGATTTTAGAGGATATAGTTTTGCCTGAAAGGCGGCACACAAAAGCTCACCACTTGAGGCATGTGCATTTAATGCAGAGTGGTGGCAGAGTGGCCAGTCATCTTCAGAATTTTATAGGGACATCTCATCCTCACGAAATTAAAGTACTATCTTTCAGACACATTATTCTCCCCAACTAAGTAACTTGTTGCAAGTTAATCCGCAGTTGTGACAAAGATCTAACCAGTGTGAACTCCAAGAAGAGGAAAATCACAAAAAGACAACCTAACTAGCAGGCACAAACTAATCAACCAGTCTGCAAATTTCTTATCAAGGGTACAAGAAAGATACTCCAGAGCTGGCAGCATAAAGATATATCTGTATGTAGTGGTTTTGGCCTGGGACAGCTTTTCTCAGCAGTAGGGGGGCTAAAGGAGTGGCTTCTTTAAAAAAAAAGAGTTGCCAGGAGCTTCCCACGTAGCTGACAGGGTTAGGGTCAGTCAGTTTTAAGTTGGACCCTGCACCTGACCCAGGCCTGGCCAATTAGTAGTGGAGGTAACACCGCTGTGAATAACATATTTGAGCAGAAGAAGTTGTTGCGCAGTTGCAGAACTGCAGCAGCAACAGGGAGGGAGAATGTGAAAACATCTCTGCAGACACCAAAGTCAGTGGAGAAGGTGGGGGAGGAGGGTGCCTAGG
>WBNH01001080.1:443072-506002 GCA_013401255.1 Urocolius indicus
GGGAAGCGGGGGGCGGGGTGGGTGGCGGGGCTGAAAGTCGACGGCTTAACGGCCGCCGCGAGCGCCTCGGGTCCCCGCACACAGGATACCGCGCGCCGCCCCCGCCAAGCCCCGGCGGCCACAGCGGTTAAACAAGCCCCTGGCCGCGCTCCCTGCCCCGAGTTAGTTCCCCAACGGGGCAGCGCAGTAAACGCCCGTCGGTGTCCCGCTGCGGCTAACCCTTTACGGACAGCCGGGCACGGAGAGAAAAGCCTCCAAAAGCCGCTTTCCCGGCCGTTTTGCTGACAAACAACGGGAGCAAAGGAAAACCGCCCCAAAAACGTTGAGCGAGGGGCGCCGCTCCGCGCCTCCCGGCACGGCACGGCACGGCACGGCACGGCACGGCACGGCACGGCACGGCACGGCACGGCACTGCTGCGTTGGCGGCTGTCGCTCTCCTCTCACGGCCGCTGCTCGGCCCTCTCTGACCCCCGGGGAGGCCCGGGCTCGGAGTTCCCCGGTTCCGAGGCTCAAGCGCTCTAGAGCCCAGAGGCCACCCGCCACCCGCAGGGAGCTGCTGGCTCTCTCTCCCCGTCCCGTTGCGCCACCCTTTGCATCTTGCCAGGGGTGACCGCGGTGAAACCGTTTCTCACCCGTCGTCTTCAAGAAAAAAATAGTGCATTTGCACACCTCGTGAAGCCTTTCCACGTTGCACAGAGACGCCAATTCCTGACCTTTCTTCCCCGCTGCCACAAAAAGTGAGAGGACGGGGAAAGATGAGGTCGGAAATCTTAAACGACATGCTTTTTTTTTTTTTCTTCTTCTTTTTTTGATGGGCGATACTGCTTCCGAATTCTCGACAGCACATCTGTTTGTATATTTGGCAGTTACTTTCGTGTTAAACAGTTTGGGCCTGATGAGGAAGAAGAGCTTCTTGACAGAAAGCCAGCAGACTAAATCTGGATGCTTCATCCTTCCCCATGAGAATTGGAAGGCTCAAAGCAGCCTCTCGCATTTGTACCTCATCCCGATTTCTTCCCTCAGAGCCCGGGCTGCTGCTGCTGCTGCCATATCAGCTGTACCACTCAGCTTCCCTCCCTGCCAGTTAAAAGCCTCTTCCTCCTTTTTTTTTTTTTTTTTCATCCTGAATCATCTTTTCCTGCCTACCTACCACTGGCCACATAAGGAAACAAAATTTAGTCCAAAATAAAGCACAAATTCTTAGGACAGCACAAATTACTCACTCGCCGCTTGAAAAGCAGTAGCTAAAGAAAGAAAACCATATAATGATGTAACAAAAACACACAAATGCACACTGAAAAGGTGTCAGCTTTAAGAATGCCTGACTTTTAGAATGAATACAACATCAGTAGAATACAGGAAAAAAAAAAAAAAAAGAAGCCCATAACAAAACACAATATACCTGTGTGCAATACGTAATAATTGTCAAAGTACAGAGAGAACTTTTGGCTGACCATTGAAAAACACATCTGTTCCCTCTGAGGAACAGGTTTTAATGCTTATGAAGAACCCCAAGCCTATCATAACCTTAAATACTCTCCGAATATTGCATAAACAATTTAACATGCAAAAGTTAACACTTCACATTACCCAGCCAGTCTTTGTCCAGAGGCTGTTATACAAATCTATTGAGCTTTCTTATAATAAATCAAACTTTGCCCACCATGATATAACTTTTTTGAACAGTTACGACAGAGTGAACTTTTTTTGGAACTAGATTCAATCTTCATTACTTTTGCCAGCAATGATTAACTTAATTCAACTTTTGATTGCATAGGAATAAACAAGGACAAAATCCAAGACTGGATCTTATTACCACTGACCAGAAGGGGCCCAGTTCTGCAGTCACTTAAATACTTTTCTAGCTTTTAGCTAGACCCCTCCCATTGCTTCACCTTCCTGAATGGGGAACTTATGAACTGTATGAGATAGGTGGTCAAATCAGCTTGAGGGAAGCACCATATATTTTTTTTTTTCTGCTTTGGACAGTGTCCAGTTAAGCACAAGACTAATTCCTCCTTTGCATGTTTTTCAATATAATATTTACGTATTGCAGTTTCATTTCCCTATTTCCCATAAACACTCTAACGGCTTCCCCTGCCTTCCCCCCTCTTTTTAAGAAAAAAGACAAAAAAAAACCCAACAATAACAATACTATGAACATACGGTGTGTAACTTCTGCCTCTGGACATTTTTTTTAAATAGATTCTATTTTCCAGTTGTTAAGTGTTTCATATCTCCCGATTAATAAGAAATAACTATCTTAGTTTTCTCCTCATGTTGTTGTGAATAAAGTCACAAAATCAGATTCTCTTGATGGTTATAACTATTCTACATGTTCCCTCAGTATTCTGTATCCTATTGACCTATTGCTGTTTATGTAAACTCAGAAAAAAAGGAAACCCCAAAAGGGCACGTATATAAAAGAATCAGGGCACATGGGGCCTTCCTTTACAGGTCTCAAGTAGACGTCTAGGGAAACTTTGTACCTCTTTGCTCTCTGGCTGCTCTTGTCCAAGCACTAAGACTCTGCCCTTTCAAAAGAGGTCTCTTGAGATCTCAGCTATTTCCCTAGTAGTTCCCAAGAACAAGAACAATAAAGACTTACTCTCTATGGTCAGATAATTTTCAATCCCCACATTCCATAGCAAATGTATTTTGCAAACAGAATGTGAGCAGGTTTGACTTCAGTTTGATTTCTGAAGTATTTGTAATCCCAGTAATTCCCAATAAAGGCACTGGCATTGAAATTCTTGCTTTTTTTTAAAAAGGCTATCTGAAGTTAAAACCAAAAGCCAACTATGGAAAGATATGTAAAAGGAAAGACACCCTTATAGCTCTGTTATTTAAGCCCTGAATGATCACAGAAAAATCCTTTAAAAGAGAAAGGGGAAAAAGAAGGAAGATAGCCATGAGAGAATTGCCACAAAAACAGTGAAAACAAAGAGATTGCAGGTTTGCGTAAATTCTTATGAGCATAGGGAAAAAAAAAAAAATCACAAAACTATCACCAAAACAGAGAGTTAAGTGAAAACATCAACTAAAAACGTCTAAGCTGATAAAAGTGATGGGAGCAACACCTTGCTTTTGTTCCTGTTTATAGTAATTTACTTATTTTACATGTTTCAATAATAACCTGCAGCTGATCAATCAACAGCAATCATGCATGCAAAAGACATGCTTGCAACAGAAATCTGCTCTAGCATTACTTAGCTTATGCCTGTTTTAGGATCAATGTATAAAATGCAAGTACCAAAGGAAGAGTTCGCCCTGTCGTTTGTGGGCTCTCAAAAGCCATAGACCAGGAAATGTCATCCTCTGCAACTCTAACTGAAGTTCTAGCCAGCTGCCTATGAAAACAGACCAATACTTCAGTAGCTCTCACATGCAGCATTTTTTGACCATAAGGAAGGTTTTGATTGCCAAACGCCTTAGAAGTGATCTACCTATGTAGTTGAAGTATGGGGTTAGCGACACACCAAGACAGCTTTATCCACAAACCATTTTATTTGTAGAGCCTTTCAAAACTATTAATTATTCTGCAAAGGTAAAGTGGACAGGATGCCGAGCCCAAAGCGTATCTGTTCAGAGAGTTTAGTTCTTCCTTCTTCTGATGATCCAATTAGAATTTGTACCATAATCAGTGAAAAGGGTACACTTATGTCATCTCGGGGGGAAAAAAAAAGTCTTTTTACTAAATGCTCAACTTTGTTACAAATTTGCTAGAAGCAGTACAACAGATGCAAACTCAAGAAAGCTGGGCTTTATACAGAAGAGATGAGGCAAACACAAAATTTTGTGACCACATAGACTAATGCATGCTCTTAATGATTAAGCCTTTTTGTTGTTTAATTTTCAGCTAGGATTAATAATGCACCTATTCAACAGAAGGATTTGGCCTTAAGTCAGAAAGATGAGATAAACAGGATAACCATTAAAACACAAAAACATATGGTGTCGCCAAGTGCATGAAGATCAATATCAGATTAAATCCCATTCAGTAAGCAGTGTTTATGCATCTCGCAGCCAGACAGGATATTCTACTGATGTTTCAGACAGGGCTCCAGCTGAGTACTGTGAAGTACAGAGATTGCAACTCACTGCTGAAGTAAATGAGTCACATTTTCAAAGCACAGATTTTACTTGTTTACTCTGGAGAGCGTCTGACCTTAGTTTTAGCATGTGGTGATACCTACAGTAAAAGGTTCCTAAAGTGCTATTAGTTGTCAAGACATATGTTCCCTCCTACTTCACACATAGCAAGAGAATTTTCTGTTTTGTCCTTTCAAAAGAGAAAGAGCAAGTAGAACCAGAGAGGGAAGGACAGTAGCCTAAATGTCTAACAAGTGAAGCTGAGAGTAAGAAACAAGTCTGATTCCCACTCCTATGTTTATTTAAAGCAACAGTTCCAGACTTCTCTTAGCATCTTCCTCTTTTAGGTTCACCTAAAGCATGGGTTATGGCTCAAGTCTGGCTCCTCTACAAATTGAATTTGGGTTTAGTTTTAGTTTTTTCTTCAACAAGATGTAAATGAGACTTGACAGGCTTTTCTCTGGGACACACATGGTTAACATATAACTGTAAGTCTTAAAGGCAGGCAAGCGAAGGAAAGTGATAGTCATTAACTGTAAAGGCCCTCTGCCCCCTGCACAGCTCCCATTGCACAAAGCTAAGTTTCTGATGACAGACGTCGAGTGTAGGATTCCTTTAGCCTACGTTGTCACTGTCTACACTGTGAACATCTGATCAGAGGTGTTCATCTACATAGCGTTAGTAGGAGGCCATAGGGAGTTCCGGGGAACAAATTAAATACCATCATTTATGATGAGATTAAAGGAGCCCCGATGATGAGCTTAGATGTAGATGCAAGAACTCTAGGCACTTAAAATTTGGTGAAATTAATTCCACTCTTGGATATGAAAGTGAAGAACATATTAACGTAATTTTTATTCAGATCACAAACATGGAATTTGTTTTGATCCTATTGCTAAATGAGGAAGCATGAAGAATACGTTGTCCTAGCATGATCATTCACCTCCTTCTTGGCAGTGAAGTAACTAACACCATTGGCAACATTCTCATTTATCTTCAAAGTTGACATTTCTTTCAAATTAGCAGGAACTGCTTCAAGCCATTGTTTTAGGCTGTTTTCAGGCTTGGTTTGACACTGCATCTAATTACCATAGGATTTGAGCACCTCAAAGTTCCTTCCTTTGTTTATGTAGATTTAATATCTTCAAGCCAACTTTTGCGATACCAAGAACTCCATTTTGTTTTCAGCAAAAGTTCAGAGCATCAGAGAAGCAAATATTTTGTCATATCATAGATTCATAGAATGGTAGGGGTTGGAAGGGACCTTTAGAGATCATCTAGTACAACCCCCTGCAGAAGCAGGTCCACCTAGATCAGGTCACATAGGAATGTGCCCAGGTGGGTCTTGAAGACCTCCAAGGAAGGANTTGACTAGAAGCAGGGTTTTGTTGTCTGCTCAGCTGATGCTTAATTGACTTTTCACATTGCAAGAAGTCCAAAAAGCAAAGAGCTACTACCTCCAACCAGTACTACCCTAAGCAACAAATTATCAGGAATAGGAGCAACATTGAATCATATAATGGCAGGGTTGGAAGAGACCTTTAGAGATCATCTACTCCAATGCCCCTGTAGAAGCAGGTCAACCTAGATCAAGTCACATAGGAACATGTCCAGGTGGGTCTTGAAGACCTCCAAAGAAGGAGCCTCCAGACCCTCCTGGGCAGCCTGTGCCAGGGCTCCTTCACCCTCACAGCAAAATAGTTTTTTCTCATGTTTAAATTGAACTTTTTGTGTTCCAGCTTACTTGCTTAGAACTTCTATTGAAGTTAAATTGACTTTATCACCACAATCTTTTGTCATTTTGGAAGTGCTTCTATATTAAAGGCTACAGCAATGGTTAGAAGGTGTTAATGGCCCCATTTTGAGATATGATATACAACAGTCAGCATTTTACCGACTAGATAAGCAAAGCTGTGTATCTAAGTGAGACAATTCAAATATAAAGGCACATTAAAACTGTTAAGCAAGTCGTCCATGTAGAAAGTCCACTTGCCTTTACAAAATTGAACAGATATGTGTCAAGAAATGCAAACATTTAAAAAATCTGATATTTGAAGAGTAGCATAAGGATACTAAACACATAAAGGAATATTTTCAGGTGGTACATATTTACATAGAAATACTTAAACTGTACAGAACTTAACCAAATATATAAGTCACTTCATATAGCGTATTACCTTGCAGCTGACACAGAAGAGTTCATTTCATCCTACTTTTCTACCCACGAAGATTTGCTTTAGTACATGAAAGAGTAACAGAAAGGCGATCTTTTTTTTTTCAATTATTTTTTGAAATTACTGTGCTAGGCATACATCTATCTCTTATCCAGAATCCTCAGTTTAAAGCTGAGTATCTCACAGCTAAAAATCCAGCCTGTTGCAGGTCAGTTCAGAATAAAATTTACATTCTCTCCTTATTTAACCCACAGTTCATCCCATATCTGGTCATATGGGTAAGACCGATTTCAAAAAAAGGCATATGGAAATACTTCATTCAGGCATTCAGTACCAGCAAATATCTCCTCTCTTTGAAAAGCATAACTAAATTAACCCTTGAATTGACAGGGATTTTTTAAATTTCTTTGAAGTTGAATAAATGCCATATCAGCGCCTTTCACCTATATAGATATTTACTTAGTAACTAGGTAAAAATATACCACTCACTGAAAAGTGAGCACACACATAGGCTGTGCGCTTTCTATTTATATTTTGATAAAAATCCATCCCTACCAGATTAATGGCATCACCCTTACTTTACATATAGAAATAAAATCAATGAATACAGAAAAATAGCATCGATGGCACAGCATGTATTCACACAAGTCACTTCTGTCCAGGAGTCCTAAATTTAAACTATTACTGCCTCCCACATTGCTTAGGTTGAGCAAGACAATGCACTACCCCTGTCTAGCTTCAGTCACAGGGACTATCAGGTCAGCAAATAGCTGGTCAGTCATAATGCAGCATGTACTTGAAAGCAGATTCATTCAGCTCCCAAGTGCTATTTGTACTCCTTCTATAACAGCATTTTTTTGTAAGTTAAGGGATTCAAATATGCTAAGAATCCTCTCTGGGAAATCTAGATTGCATTCCATAAGATTGATAAAATTAATAAATCAATTTTCTTTATCATCATCATGATCTTCTCCATGATTTAAAAGAGAGACTGTGAAAAGATTCTGTGTTACAGCACTATGTAATCACAGACATGTGACACCACTGATGAAGTATCAGTTTTGAGGCAGAATTATTCAGTATATAAAATGTTATATAATGCTTAGGTGGCTGTCTATTTTTGTTACAAATACTTTAAAGAAAAAAGTGAGTCTTCCCTCCTTCTCTCACCAGGGTGAAATCAAGGTCATCTTGTTTAAGAGTAAATTCTCCCTGAGATAGTAATATTTAAAATTAAATGACACCCCACCTAAATTATTTTACTAAAAGCCCTCACCTCCTCTGAGGACTCCAAGTAGCATCTTCTAAACTTTTAAGAAGTTGCCAACTGTCTTAATAACACAGTACACAGAGTACCAGCCTTTAAGAAAAAGATCGTGCGCACAAATTGGGCCAAATAATAAGATGATTTAAACCCAAACCACTTAAACCACATGAATCATTCCTAAACACTTAGGAATCTGATTTACAACCGTACACAAGCTGCACTATCATAGTTCCAAAATTAACCTTGCTGGAATTTACTGCAGGATACTATGCTGTTCTAACAAGAGTTCACAATTAGTTAGACCTATAATGCTACTGACGGGGCATGTAACTTGTGGACTAAATGGTGTACAATTCTTCTATTTGAGGTAGATTTGCTATGGAGAATAGAATTATTAATCATTAAGTCATCACAGATTTCTGTCTAAACATATTTAAGTAGTCTTGCTAAGAAAGTCACCACTGACATTAGGAAGTGATCTTCAAAATAACTCGGGACTCTTATTTTTACAGGAAGAATCTTTTCTGACCTTTTATGACCCACTTTGTTCCTAGACGCTGTCATTCTGTAGTTCCTTTGATCTTAAGGCGTTTTGCTAACCGTACCTCTGCAGGATACCTGATGTACTGCCACCAATCAGTAGAAAAGCAGAAGCCAAAGGACTACTGGCTCTCTCTTATGCATAATGATGTGTATCCATGTTTGAAGAGGGCTTATATTTTTCATGAATTAGCTCAATATATCATAGACATGTGGAAGAAGCTGAAGAAGAAAGAAAAATAAAATATGCTGATTCAGGACTGTTCACACATAAACTATGGTGAAGTGACTACAGAAATTTAACTTCAGGCCATCTTTGACTTTCCGTGATGTAATAACTTGCACCAGCCTAATGAATGGGTACAGTTAAAGTCGTGTGACACCTCGAGTGGAAACACTTGTTAAATCCTGCTCACCTGAAGACATCCACTCTCCTATCTGCCTTTCTCCTTGGGAAAAAAGAAAGTTGTTCTTTATTCAGTGTTAGAAGGGTTGATTCACTCCAATTTAAATATAATTAGTAAAATTGTTACGCAAGCTGCAGTTGCCAGATCTTTATGGCTGATAATACCTCAGCCAAAGTACATGCTATTTTCTGTTTCCAGTACGACTTCACCAGGCTATTAGTTGGAAAAGGCAGTTTTCTGTTTGTGCAATGAATCCAATTCTAGCTAGGAATTACGGATACACACGTAAACCCCCAACCTTGTGTTTCATTTCAGCTTTCACAGTAGCTACTGGTACTTCAGGGTAATCTACAAGGGGATTTGTGTGCCATTTTTTTCCTCATTTTTATTTTCCTGATATGTAGAATTAATGTGAATGAGCTAAACCATGGTGTTTTTTTTCCAGCCAAGATGTGTGTTTTTTATAAAGATGAGATGTCAAGCTCATTTTGGGGAGCAATATAGGTATGACATTAGCTGGAAGCCTTAGCTGTCACAGGGAAGTTGGTTTCTGTTCTCTGGTTAGACATCAATTTGTTGTGACTGTGTCCAACCTCAATCTCCCAAGTTTCAAAGCATTTGAAAGACTTGCTGACGCAGATAGATCCCGGTTGTTCATAACTCTGGCTTTCTCAAGCTAATTGCCAGGTACAGATCTTACATTTAACCCCATTTTCACCCCCGTGAGTCTGTTCTCTTACCCCCAAACCAACCCTTCTAATTACTCGGATAAATTCCTTCTGCATCTACCTTGCTGTTTCCTAATTACATGGTTCCCTAACAACAGTTTTCAGAAACAGCTCGAGTGTTAGAACAAGGGGTACAGGTTTAGTGCAGGGATTTCTTACCCATGAACATGTAAGAGTTACAGGTTTGTTTGGTTTTAAACAAACTTTTGAACGTAGTCCCTGCGGTCTCCTTAAACCATTCACCACCAGTAAATCCTAGGCTTCCTTTGAAGCCCGAGGCCAGACAGCCCCTCCAGACTTCCGCTTCGACTGGCTTGTTTCTGGTGGCACAGACTCTCTCTTACTCAAGGAAACATTTTTTTGTTGTTGTTGACAATGAGAGAGAGGGCTTCTAACTCAGGGTTTCACAGAGCACTGGCCATGAACGACAGAAATACAAGGGTGGACTTGGCACACTTCTGGTCTGTCTGCAATAGCTCAGAAGAGGAGTTCAATGAGGAGTTAAAAACTGTTAATCGTACTCTCAGTCCCGGATTTTTTTCTCTGCTTATAGTTTGAGTGTACCAGTGTGACTGGAAAGTAAAACATCATGTTTCAGTCTGTCTGAAATATGAAGTGTTTAAAAGCAAACCAGCCTTTTTGGCAAGACCCCAGACGAGTTCCTCTTCCCGTTAATTTTCCTTCTTTACTCCCTTCAGCCCTCAGTCTCAAGTCAGGGCAACTAAACTTTGAGCCACGCAAGGCTAGGTAAAGCTTGCATCAGATCCTATTTATGCTTCTTCGGGTAAAAAGGTCATCAGAGAATGATTTTGCCCCACACTTAACTGAGGACTTCTGTACTCATTTCTGGTGCAGTTGGCATGATAGCTAAGAATCAAATTGTAATGCCACCCTGAACCTCTTTCTTAACCCTTCCTCCTCCCCACATTGGGAGTTATCGCTCCTACACACTGAAAAGATTAGGGCATTCCCTAAAATACCACATTGTGTTTTTCTCTACAGAGCCACTTCACTGGTGAAAACCAAAGAGAAATTCAGGGTAATGGCAGTACATTTTTCTGGTAACCATAGTTCCAACTTGCTGTCTTGCTGACTTTTTACGTCATCCCTGAAACGTTCTCCTTATTCATCAAAGAACCTAACTCGAGTTTACATTATTTTCCTGTGGCATCTTTCTCTGCCTTTTCCAGAAGTTTGTCATTTATTATATATATTACCCATACCTGCATGCTCTGCTTCTTTTTCTTCCTTCTGAAATTTAACAGCTCATTTCCACTAGATCTGTAACAACAAGAGGAAACACACACACACATTACATTTTTCTTTAATTTCAACTCTCTGTGTCAATGCATATCAGAACTCTTTGATGTGACAGTAAGCATCCCAGAAACAATGTAAATTTTACAGTACCTTTAAAAGTGGACCAGAAATTCCTGTACTGCATGTTACGACAGCATGACAGAGAGTTAAGTGCTGGCTGAACAACTCAGAAGAACATTAAGTGCTTTTCTCCTTAATGTATAACAGTACTTCCTTCACAAGCTCCAGTGTCCGATTTGTTAGTCAATGACACAGAGAGCTGAATGCAATTTTCAGAGGTGTTTTTGTACTTAATATTGTGGAGTTGTTTTCACACTTATTATTATGGAGGCTCATCTGCTGCAGACTCGTGTTTCTGTGAGCTTTAAAGGCCGCCTAAGGATCTCTGAGAGAGCGGGAATTGCCATCTGCCGGCCGCACCGGGAATGGTCTTTGTCCTCGATGTATTTCTTCATCTATCTGGCTAAATTTGGAAATGGATTTCAGCAAAAGAGAAAGTGCAAGGCAGAAGCAGGACAGTGCAACCGGCAGCTGAGGCTGCAAACTGGGACAGAAGTGTGCACACGCTTCTCCATCTCACACTGGAAAGGGAGGAGAAAAACTGTAGGAGAAGGGTTTGAAAGATCTATGACATGACAATGATTTGCTGGGATGTTGATTTAAAAACAGAAAGCCAACAAAATTCTTGCTACTTTCTCATCTGAAAATTAAACTTGAAATGTTATAGTTTTGAGTGACAAAGGGAGAACATAGAAGAAACAAATCCTGTGCTGCTGGGAGAGGAAGGCCAAGGTCTCTGCAAATTTATGTTTCCATTTCAGAGCTGGTTTGAGGCAGCAGTGAGGAACTACAATAATCTTTGCCCACCCTCACCCAAAATCCTGCACAGCACAGAGTGCTCCATTCTCCGACTCTCATCTGCTTTTTCCCAGCTGTGACTTTTCATCTCCAAAACCCTTCTGTCTCCAAACTCATGTCACAACCCACCCCAACTCTTAAAGTCAACTCTTAAAGCATTTCTCCTCATCATTTCAATCCAGAACCCCCAACATTTTCCATCTTCTTTCCTATCCTTCCTTAAATTCTCTATCCTCCAAAGACTTCCTTTTGCCCTGCTCTCACATTTCTCCACGTCCTCCAACCTCCCTACTCCAAGAAACCCCAGCTCACAGGGCACCCCTCTTGCCCCCAGTCTTCCAGTATAGGCCCTCAAATCTGCCCCAGCTGCTTAACTTCTGCTGCTCCACCTGCTCAGAACAACTCTACCTCTCTCAGGTCATCCTGGGTAAGAGCCAGGAGGTGGAAAGGCACAACAAGGCTCAGGAAACACGGATGAAAAGCAGGTTTATTTGAATACTTCTCTGACAACTACCCATTAGGTGGTGGAAAACAGGAATTAGATCCCTGCCCTTAGCATTCTCATCTGCAGGCTGAACAAACCCATTCCTCTCAGCCTCTGCCTGTCCAGTATGGGCTCCAGCATGCTCACCGTCCTGGTGACCCTCCCTGGACCCACTCCAGTTTGTGAATATTCCTTTTGCTCCGGGGGTCCCAAACAAAACAGAGCACTCCAGATGTGGCCCTGCAAGTCAAATGTAAAGCCCATGTCAAATACAGTGGAATAATCATTTCCTAATTGCTAAGCTGGAGGGATGACTCATCCTGCCCTCCAGAAGAGTGGTGGCTTTCTCTGTTTTGGTGTCACCTGTGAGCTTCATGAAGGTTCAGACCATCCCACTGTGCAGGTGGTTGGAAAGAAGAAAAACAGTAGCTTCCTTAGTATGCCATGACCTTAGTGGAATCATGATAAATGGACTTGTTCTATCACTCACAATATTTCCTGGCAGGAGTTCCATAGCTTATTGTTCTTCTTGACGGTTGGACTGTCATTTGGATAAGAATAGAATAAGATTTAAGACAAACCTCTTCAGCAAGTCTGCTATAAAGCAGACTGTGACAAGTAAATATGAAGTCAGGAAGCCACAGTTTGTTTTGGTTTGTTTATTTCTTTGTTTTAAATAAGCCTCACTGGGACTTCAGACCTTTTACAAATGGAACACGATTCATGATCCCTCAGTAGGAATGATACCATAGAATCATAGAATGTTAGGGGTTGGAAGGGACCTTTAGAGATCACCTAGTCTAACTCCCCTGCAAAAGCAGGTCAATCTGGATCATGTCACATAGGAATGTGTCCAGGTGGGTCTTGAAGACCTCCAAGGAAGGAGCCTCCAGACCCTTCCTGGGCAGCCTGTGCCAGGGCTCCCTCACCTCAACGCTAAAATAGTTTTTTCTCATATTTAAATGAGACTTTTCTACAGTGCAGTTATGGAGACCCATGCAGCTACGATTCTTTCTCCCCTGCAAAAACCTTTTTTCGTACGTGTTTCAAAATTGGTTTTGCACACATGAATAAGTATTACACAAGCTTTTATCTCTCCTTTTGCTGTCTTCCAAGTTAGATCTCTAGTTCAATGTCCAAAAGGGAACTAAAAAGACCAGAAAGTTTCTGATTTCAGTCATCAGGCTTTCTCTGTGGGACAACACCTGCACTAATATGTTGTCTTAATAGTTTGCCTGCCCTTTCTTAGCACTCACTTGTTTTGCTGACAGTTAGGCCCATGGCAACTAGTTTTTCAGCAAGGCTGAGAAGTTCATCCTGTTCTACTTTTTAATAGAACAACAAAACCATCCTGTAAACTCGGCTCCTAGAACCAATTCTAAGTTTAGTGTATCTGGCTCTGATCAAATGCTGGCACTATTTTAATAAACCACTGACTTTGACAAGGTTTTTTCCTCCTTCTCTGTGAGCATTAAATACATCTTGTCCTGCAGGCATACCAGTCAGGTAGCATAAATCTCTTGCCACAGGCATGAGTCTCTAAAGGAAAAAGATTTACCTTTGACAGAAGCTCATGCATGAGACCATCTTAAGAGAAGATTTATTGTGTCCTTTGCAGCCCACATGCTGAAAAACATTTCACCTTTCACTTTTTCATAATGTTCCTTTAACTATACCTTTTCCTTAACAGGGACAGCTTTGTGTCTACACAAACACTTCAGAGTCGCTTTACCACGTAAGCCACAGTATACGTTTCCTTCCAGGAATTGAAGGAAAAGTAACTGAGAATCTAATCAGCTATTACCTCCTGAAAACTGCAACACAGAATTAATGGAATTTAAACAAAACTTAAAATATTTTTCATAACTGGAGAAAACAACTAAATCTGCCTTCAAAAGATCTGAGGCTTGTTCTGAGATGCAGAATAACATGCATACCACCATGCAGTGTTTCTGATCATGCTCAGACTAGAACAAGCGTAACTTAACATTGAAGTTCATTAAACAAAAGCATTCAACGCAGCTCAGAAAGTCTTATTCATTGCCATAACCATAGAGAGGAAAAGTATGTTGGGAATAAAAATCTTCAGAGTGGAGAAAATCCTTCCAGATAAAATAGAAGCCATGTAAGGTGTTTTGTTAGAAGGTTGGAAAGGAGAAACTTCCTGAATATGATTTTGAAGGTTGCCTTAAAACCAATAGGAACAGATTTCTCCCTGTTTTGTTACAAGGCACACAGATGAACTAGTGTCTGTCTTACTAGTGACCAGGCCTGTGTGGTGTCGATCTTTGTTGATAAACCTCAATTTTTTCAGAGGTTTTCTTTGCAAAGAAAATCTGAAATCGTGAGCAGTTCCCCTTAGGTCAACTTCCTTCTGGCCAAGAGCTCTTGAGAGCTGCTCCAGTTCCACCACAGCACAGGCTCCGGAGCTGTGTACCTCCAGGAGGTACATGAAAACCACCCTCAGAGACCACACTGACAGCTTTCACATTTTACCTTTTTCTCCAAACCAAATCCCTTCTGAAAAGGTCAGTTAATCCTCATTCTCATATCTGTAAAATGATGTTAAATCACTCTTCTTCACAGGGAAAGCTGTGAAGCTTACTGGCAAATGTTGGTCCTTTGTCAAAACAATTGGTTTCTATAAGAACAGACTTAGAATAATCCTCAAACTCCATCACCATCTTACAGCTAATACTGTAAACAGCACTGCAAGTGGCAGGAGTTCCCTCAGGTCCCCTATCCTGCTGCCAGCCTGGCCTGCTGCTCCTCCCCAGTGTGGCAGCGCACCACACACTTGTGGTGTGAGCCAGAATGGGGAATTGGTCTAGCTTTGCAACAAAGAGTCCCACCACTCCATTCCCTGATCTGGTTGCCAGTCTCACAAACAGCTGCACCTTCATGACTCCTCACGCCAGCGCTGCTGCTGAACTCCCCAGATGGTGTTATCTATAAAGTGTTGGGTTTTTTTAAGGCATTATTATACGTGACCTGCTGCCTTTGAGAAACTGGAGAAGGCTAATAGCAGGAAGGCTGGGTATACCTTTCTCTGGAAGGAAAGTGAGAAGGAAACGCTTATCAGTTCCCAGGTCTCTGAATCTTTCTTCAGGTGAGCTTTTCTGCTCAGCCCTGAAGGGACGAGCACCTGGAACACAAAACAGAAACCTCTCAGTCATCGACTACAGAGCGTGCTTGAGTTGAACAGCTGTTTGCCTGCAATATCCTAGAAGACCTTGGGTATCTCAAGTATGGTATGTTCAGAGAAGAAAAGAGAGGGAAAAAAAGAGAAAAAAAAAGCACCTACAAACTTTTCTTCCTGACATAAAAAAGAAAGCTTGCCTTATATTTAATTCAAATAACCCTAACGAGCAAGGAGTTCTTCCTGCACGCAAGGTAAGCCAACAGGAGATGGCATCTAGCACTTCTTAGGAATTAAAAGCTTCTTACCATTAACTGGTGTGCTGCTTGTGTACTTTGGAAGGTCTCATTAATTCTTCATAATAATCTGCTTGGAATTTTTAAACAATTCCTGGTCTGTGAGGAGGGCTGAATGCAGGGGCCGTGTTGCAAACTCTCCCTACCCGAGCTCCCATTTAGAGCAGATCCGACTGCCTGTCTTTTGGCAGCGATGCACACCATACAGCTCTTTGCTCGTGAGAACCAGGAGAGCTCAACTTTGCTTACAGGTGTTTGGTGTGAATTTATGCTGCCAAATACATTTCTTTGTTGCCTTGGGACTACTTTCTGTCACACGGAAGAGCATGACACACCATGAGAGAAGGGAGACATCTTGCTTGAATCTTTTGTTCCATCCACCTCACTTCTGTATTCCTTTCCTCACCTTCCCCAGAGGAGAAAGCAGCTTTGGAGCCAAGGAGCTTGATTTCCACTAGAGAACAACGTTAGCAACTTGCAATCAAAACTGAGAAGATGTAACTACTTATGGGCTTTTTTTGGATTAGGAAAGCAGAAACCCAGGCTCAGTACAAGGAATAGGCCTTTATCTCAAAAGCAGGCAGGGAGGGAAGCGGCTTTTAAACTATCTTTTGGCAACAACTGATGTTTGGCGCCAGCGTGCCTATCTACAGCTGACGTAGTCACTGTTGCAGAAATCATTCCAGAGCATAAAGCAGCATCAGTATCTCTCCTGCCCGGAGGCCAGCAGCTGCAATCAATGGTTTAATTTTGCAGATTTAAAAAGGGCAGAAATAATGCCAGCACCTAAAGCAGCCTAGAGCTGACCACACAGGGCTCAGTCTTCATTGAAGCCCGTTTCACTGCACACATGCAGTGTGTGTCACCGCTGTCTCCATGGAGCACAAGCTAACGTTACAAAAGAGGCAAATACAGATTTTTAATTCGCTTCACTTGGCATTGCAACACTGTATATGTAAAGAATCCAGTTTATTTTGCATTGCTTATGTCTTGGCAGGCAATATAGCACAAGGCAAATGTATGCAACTCCCTCGCAGGGGATAATCAACCAAGAGTCCCCTTCCAAGTGTGCTGAGCAAAGCCTGGCATCCCTTCCACTGGCACCAACGTGTCAGTGCTCTTGCTCACGTTCTCCCACTCTAGTTACAAATGGATAAATGGGCCCGGTTAGACCTTTCCTGTCCATTTCCCTGCCTGACATACCTTATACTGTGGCTGACAAGACAGCTCTTCATCCTGTCCCCTGTTCTTCCTGCACAGCGTTAGCCGTACTGTTCACTTGGAGCATCCATCCCTTTGGGAAGGCAATCTTTCACAGGCTTCACATTGAGTAGCCTCTCATCTCCTCTTCTTGTATATTTTCAGGAAACCTGACTGATACAAGTGACCTATTTCTCAGCTGTGTCTCTGGATTGCAATTGGAATGCATCAGCGCTACAACAGCCACTTCAGTAAGCCACTTCAGTAAAGTCCTAAAGGAGGAGGTAAATTGCACTTGGAGACGGGAGAAATATCTACACCGCATGTAATACACATGTTAATATGTATTATGTATGACTGTTATCTATTTTTTGCACAGCTAACACTTTCCACTTCCCTCCCTCTAATAACGAAAACACCTCTAACACAGTTCTGCTGTAGTCTCCTTACACACCCCTACTCTCTCCCCTTATATTTGACAGCATGTGGAGTAAGCAAGGGTCAGGCTTTTCTCCCCTGGCTGGAGGCTGCAGCAGTCAGTGCTGTATGTCTGTGACAGCCTCTCTTCATGCTATTTTCTAACCCTCCCCAGCTGCAACCAAGCCAGTCGGGAAGGGAAACGCTCACAGCCAAACCCAGAAAGCACTTAAATGAAAACAAATAATGTTGCTAAGGAACCATAAAGATAAACTCAAACCCACAAAATCCAGGAAACAGAAAGGAGTTCACATGCTCTTTACAAACACACACCACTCGTTGTTCTCAGGCATTCAGTCTGTCATGGCACACTAGCACAGAGCTGAGGTTATATGTGCCCCAGACTCGTTCCCAAAAATCACAGGAAACACGGGAACCAAGCATGTTGTGCTGCTCAACACTATTCACCTCTCTTTCTCCCTTTTTTTTTTTTTTTAGTTACACCATACATAAAAAGAGCCAAGTAAACTTCTAGTGCAGGTAGACTAGATCTATACCATATCCCGTATCTTGTTACTGCTATGGCAACAGCAGCAATGAAGATACCAGCAGCACAGCCAGGCAACATCAGCACACAGAAACCCAGGGTCCACAGAAGGAAGGCACAGCTCCGAGCCTCCCCCCGTTGCCACCCTGGCAGCTAGACTCAAAGCTGCTGATTTGCAACCCCACCTCTGTTTTACCGCAGAGGTACAGCCTCAGCAGCCACGCTTTGCGCATGGGGATTTTCTTGAAACTCAATTTATTCCTACACTCAACCCATAAATAAAGGTATCTCCAGTGCGCTGGGAGGTAAGAAGATGAAAGTCAGAGGAAAGGGGTGAACATGCCAGTTAGGCTTTGCTCGTGCCCTGCAAACCCTGGGGCCAGGTTTATGTGTTTTCAGAGCGTGGTGAACTCTGGAAGCAAGGAGCAACTGAGGCAAGGCAAGTCCCTTTCACCAGGTGCTCTTTGAGCACCACCTGGTGTGTTCCCCATGCACACAGCTGCATTGTAGCACCTGACAAATTTCATCACACTTTAAAAGATGCTGGGAAATAAGAATATGCCACTAAAATGGTTATATTTAGCCTTCCTTATCTCCATTTACCTTGAGTTAAATCAGATACTTGGAATTTTAGCAATTGCCAGCCATGCAGAGGTGCAATTGTACGTGCCATACACCCTCCCCAAAAATATCACATTTGCCATCAGCCTTGTGGCTTAATCATTGCTTCACAGGAAGGTCAAAGCTTCTCTGAAAGAAAGGAGGTGAACTCAGTTGCTAATTCTACTTAATCTTATCTCATTATACAGAGGTTGCAGTGGTTCCTTTCTGCCATGAATAACAAGAGCATTTCCACTTCCTACCCAAGAGTTTGTACTAAAACAGCACCTCTTGGAGCAGCACATAGTATTTAGCAGAAATTGAGCAAATTTTAGTCCTTGCTAACAACGTAACTGGAAAGTGATGAGAAGGAAAAAACATAGCCTAAATATCCTTACACCATATCCAGGAGAATCCTCTGTGCCTCACAGACCTAACACATTTTGTCCACAAGGTGCCCATACTTCATCAGTACAAAACCTAAGAACGAAAGTGTGTTCACACCAACATCCACAGGGGTGGGACAGCTGGCACTCTGGGTCCCACCTCCAGGCAGCAGAGATAAAAAGACCCTGCAAAAGGTTAATCAACACACATGGGTTCTCCCCACTGACCAGTTTCCTTTGCTCAAGGACTCTGCATCCCTGAAGTGTCCCGGTAGCCACAATCGGTTGTCAGAAGGTGTAGTAGCCTCCACCTGCCCCAGCTTCCTTTTCAGACAAGGAATGAACGTACACCAGCATTAAACAATATCGATGCCAGGATGCAACAGCTGCTGAGGGCTGCTACTGAATTACTGCCTCACTCCTTACAAGTAAGGTAACAGGATGTTAAGATGGTCTGCATTACTGCTGCCAAGTTCAGTTTTTAAACACCAAATTAAACACCAAAATTAGCTTCCAAATAAGGAAAACCACAACTTTGTCTCTTATGACTATGGGCATGGTGTCTTTCACAAACCCATGAGTCTTTTACTGTTACTTTTATGACTGTAAATTCATGAAAAGACACCATGGCCATTAGTATCATTCTTCCACAGCTATTACCAAACATGGCTTTCAGCCGAGTGTAGGAATTTGTACTGCAGAAAGATATGGTGATTAAAAACAAACCTGAAGTAGCTTATTGAATTATCCATTTCCCAAACACCTGGCTATAGATTGGAGAAAGGGATATAGAGACAGATATGCAACTTATTCTCTGTAATGGTATTTAAAAAAAATCAGGTAACGCATTGCAGATAAATGTTTGTGCCCTCAACAAGATCAGTGAAAACAACAAAGTGCCTTTTTCCAATGTGATGCTTCAGCTGATTACACCAAGGAAACTAACAAGAAAGACAATGCACTAAAAACATAATGAGGATGAGCAAGCTTGCTGTGTCCATGCTAAAGTGTGTATACTTTTACCATAGTTATGCTAAAGGGCAGAACAATAGCTTCCAAAGAAAAGCAAAAGGAGGGGGAAAACACCTTTTTTCAATAAGTTTCAGAACACAGAACTCCTCATCACAATCTCCTGAACTCTCATCCCCTTTAACTGAGTCTTTACCAACTCATGAGCACAAACTTATGAGGAAGGCAGGGTAAAAAGAGACTTGCATCTTTTGTGGTTGCTTCACATACTTCCATTCTGAGCACAGATCGAGCATCAAAGATTGCAATTCAAACCGTAAAGGTTTCATTTGTGCCTAAAGCAAACAGCAGGTGCTCTGCTGCCATGGTGATGAACACCATAAAAACACCTTAATCACTCCCGATTCTGCAAATGTTAAATAGGGCTTAGTGCGACAGTTGAAAAGAGACTGGCATCAGACACACTGCGTGAGATAACTTTAGAAAATGGGTCAGAGTGTGTGGAGTATGGCTGTTGTGCAAAAGCTGAATTGAAATACACAACCCATAAATGAGCAGAGCAGTGGTGCCATGGCTATTGCAGGTGCACACTCCCCCTGTCCCATGCAGGGCTGATTGATCAGTGGTTCCCAATGCAACAGCCACAAAACCATCTAGGAAAAGAAGCATCTGCGCGACCAGCATGTTTGCCAACATCAAAAGGAGAAATTATCAGCTTTTGAAAATTAAGCAAGTTAAATCACATTTTTATTTTAAGTAACCAAGTTTCATGTGAAAGCTCAACATCCCCCCCCATTCCCTTAAAATAACAAACCATTACAAAGATGTTTTTAATAAAACTAAGGCAAAGAGCAGCTGAATCTTTCATGTCTGACACTTATATGACAATACATGTAACACATTTGAAGGTAAAAAGAGTTCTCCAAGCCATTCCAGACTTTCAAGCTGATTTTGACTTTTTGGGACTAACCCCACCATCTTCAGCTGACTTGTCTGCTGGCCTCTTTTTTAACCCTTTCATCTTCCGCGTCTGCAGTTTAGCAAGATCTTGCTTCTGCATGTGGATTCGACCATACGTTGTACCGAACACATCATGGGAGATATTCTTCTTCTTCTTTGGCTGTAAAGGAAGAACAACATTAGTGTTTCTGAGGAGAGTGGGCCAGGAGTCCTGGCTCAGAATTCAGATGCCTAAAACTGTGGATTGGAGCTTAGAAATTAGGATTTGTTCTACATGCTTCCAGAAGGAAGAGTTTGCCAGCTGATCACCACAAAAATGCTGTGGCCCCAGGAAGTTCAGTTGCCCAACACAGAAGCAACCTTTGGTCAAATACACAACAATTAATACTTCATCTCTTGCTCTTCTTCACAGATAGATCTGGAAGTCAGATAGTTTCTAAGGCACATACCTTCAAGGCTTTTGGTTGTTTTAAAGACAGCTTATAAAGGTCATCTGAAGCTAAGTGTGTCCTCCGCATAACGAGATCTAATGAAGGTCCCATCTCTTCCAGTTCAATTCTTGGTATTTTACAGCCAGATTTCTTCAGAAGCACCCTAGAAGGGAAAACCAACCAAAACCAACATTGTCCTCTGTGATAAAGACTTGGCCATCTTCCTAAAGGGCAAGTTAAACCCTGCAGTTCAAAGACCCTTACAAACAATTGATACCACTTGCTCTGTTACTGGGAAGGATGGCTGTTGATAACCATTTATGTAATTACATCTGTCCCATTACAAGTTGCACACACTCAAAACATAACCTGCCTAATTTAACTTTATGTGTTTTTGTTTCTTTTTAAATTAGCCCAGTATTACTGTTAAAACTCAGTCCCAGAACTTTGACAGACATATTGGTCCTCAAATTCAAAACAGTGCCCTGCATATTGATGGGCACGGAACATTTACTCTCCTTTACAGCAAAATATCCTGAGCACTAACCAAGAATGTCTTTGGTTTGTTTTGCAACCGATAAAAGCGATTTTGTTGTAGGATAAATCAAAACTGCACAGAACACACGGTATGCGTGTTCACAGCCTCCTACGGCAAGGCCATGAACTGTGAAGGTGAACACCAATGCAACAAGAAAGATCATCTTGTCCTGCCTTTTCCTGTTTTCCCTTGTGTAATACTGGCTGCAGGCTACCACCCATCCTCCTCTGACAAACAAGTGAGTATAGTCCTAGAAATCAGCCTGAGAACAGATTAAGTCTAGGGCATCCAAGACACTCCTCTAAATTCACCACATTAATTTACATCACTAATCCAACCATATGAAAGCAATCCTCTGGGCTATAAGGGAGAGCTCAACACAGAAGGAAGCAGCAGGTGTAGGGCTTCAGAATCTTCCTTCTTCTGTACAAGTTACTCTGTGTTATGCTGGAACAACTCTACACATCACATGTTTTAAATGCAGCAAACTATTGCTCAAGCCAGTTCAATAAAACAAACTACGACCTAAATTTGGGGAAAAGCTGACAAGTGTACCAAAAAGCAAACAAACAGACAAATCACATACTCACTTATAGCTTCGCATGTAAATTTTCCCGTCTACAGCTGTGAAATGCAGAACATACTCTAAACCAGCCAGACGAATACTGGGCACGGTGGGACCTCTGAAGAAATCTGAAAAGAGTATTTCAAAACAATAAATGTCAGATTTCTTGGATGAAAAAAAAATCAAAACAACACATGACTGTAGCAAACTGGTTGATTTCACAATGGTCCTGCATCACAGCACTGACGAGGACTCCTTGCCTGCACAGTTATTTTTACCGCAGCTAACTCAGCAAGGCTACACGTGGGATGGCCAAGTCTCTTATGTGTAATGAGAATCTTGCAGAGCATGCACTACTTAAAACTGCAGCCCTGCCAGAACACAGGAGAGATGCTTAATGTTGCATGTGTTAGCCCCTGCATTGGTGAAACCAAATGCACACAGATAACCTGAGAGGAACACACGGACTTCCCAGACATAACCCGGCAGCAATATATGCACTACCTGAAGATAAGCGCATGGAGAAGAGCAAATACACTTTCAGAGCAGTAACCTAGCTTTATTAAGCTAACTAGGGCAATGGCATTGTTTATTCTTCTAAATATTCAGCTCTAAAGGCAGAAAAATGAAATGTATCTTATTTGTGTTTAGGCGAGTTCATGCTCAGCTGAAGATGGATCAATAGCGAGAAGCCATTAGATCAGGTATCTGTTTAAAGGTATCATTAAAAAAAAAATGATACTTAAAGATTCTTAATCAGAGACATTTGAAAGAGTAGAAAGAAGGATCAAAACCAGTATAAAGCAGATCAAAACTGGACTTTGTCTGCTCTGACCTACATTTTCTCTTTCTGACATGGGGAAAAAGTTTAGGTACATTGTTTCTTTCCTACTGCCCCTACAACAAAGCCCTTCTGTCCTTTAGGTAAAGCAGTATTTGTTATTACAACTAACATTTTCTCCATTTAATAAGCAACACACATCTACAAAAACAAGACACTCAAAATACTTGCTTAGTTTGCAGATAGAACACTGAAATACAAGTTAAATGCAAAATGAGCCGTCGCCAGTGAGGTTCTTCTATCAGGCTGTGAAAAAAATACTGTGCAATCAGAGCTTGCAATAAACACAGCAATCTGTCCAGCATATGCAGAGGGTGGAGAAAGAATGTGACCTTGACTGAGGGAACAAGGTGTGCTAATAAACATGACACGATAAAGCTGAATATCAGAGAACTAGTAGCAGATGCAAAACACATCAGTCTTTTCCGTTCTGTCCCACTTTCAGATCCCTCAGCTAGTTGTCTTTTCCTCCACTACCTTTTTTAAGAGTATCAGCACTGGACTGACAACCGAAACAAAGTCTTGCTGGCAGATACCGGTTGGAATCTTGCCAGGAAGTTTTCTTGGTCAATTAAATACTCTCCTCCTCTTGTGGGCTGAGTTTGCAGTTAAGAGGAAAAGGTGCTAATAAAATATGTCATTTGCTTCTGGCATGTATTTTTCCTTTGCCTAGTTCCCAGTGGGTACACAAGCTTACAGTGGTTCTGCTGACAACATCTCCCTTACATATTTTCCTGTGGCATTGCACATCTTTTTACCCACAGAATGATCTCTTCCAACAAATGCAGGTGGTCAGGAATTTCTGTTCCCTGGCAATGCTGAGCAGCTGCAGAAACTTTACACTCCAGTATACCCAAAGAGTTGAAGCTTTTTTAATGTACTCTTGATTTACAGCTCTTGCTTTGGTTGGACTAGAGACTTGGCTTTCTCCTTTCTTTCCATTCCTAGTTCTCTCTCCCCTTTGTCCTCAACATGTTTCCAACTTCTAGTTTACTTTTTCCCCACAGAGAGCTTCACAGGACAGACTTTTCCATTTTCAAGTTAAATTCCTAAATCAGTTTGGAATTAGAGTCTATACACTTCTTTTTGTATCAATTCCTATCCAAAAGCTGGTAACACTGAAACCTATGTAGCTATGGTTAGCATTACCAGAGTTGAAACTCTACCCTAGATGATTCCAAATTATTCCCGTTCTTGGGTAGAAAAAAAAAACCACAAATCTTTTAAGACACTCAAAAAAGTTTGTGTGAGGAAGGCTGTATGAAGAACAAGCTGATAGTCAATCTAAGATTGTAAAGGTCTCCAGCATTTTAGAAAGTGTACATGCAAGTCACGTAGCACCTAGTCATTTTGAGGATGAAGTGAGTGTGCCATAACAAATTAACAAGCAGTTAACACTGTAAAAGAGATTAAACATATTACAGACACAAGCATAAAAATTATTAGGATTTCATGAACAGCAATCCAAGGATTTACATTGTAAATTAATTCCTATGTTACCACAACAGCAAGGAACATCAACTAAAGAAAGAACGGGATCTCTTTTTCTTCCAGGTCTGTCAAGAAAATCGCAGCTGCCATTTACTTTGCATAATTTCTTCCACTTGACGATTTAAGCAGACTATAGGGTTTGGTTACCATGAGGACAACAATTCACCCTTGCCTTTAATTTGACAAAGAAACTGCTGTAAGATGATATTTGAAACATGTACAATCCCTTTTGATACCACTAAAGCGCACGAGAGCTTGGTTGATCATCAGCGTCACTGGCATCACATTACTTTGGCAGCAAGAAGCTGTTAGTTATCTAATATTCCCTCTGAGATCCCAACAAGTCTGCCACAGTAACAAACTATTTGCTGTTGCTGCTACAAAGACATTTTTCTGTCTTACTAGCAGTAGAGTCACAGGCGTCAAAGCACCATCTTCTGCAGGAACAGAAAGAATCAGTTCTTCCCTATCAGTTCAAGGCAGTTTTGAAGCAGCTCAAATTGTTATGATTTTAATTGCGTTAGTGATACCTTCAAGCCTTTACACTCCTTAGCCTTTTGCTTGGTCTCATGTTTTGCATCTAGGTATTTCATAGAAGTCCGCAGAACATTAAGACCTGGAGTGCTTGGAGTACATTCAAGAAGAAAGATGGGGTGTTGAGTACATTAGATGGCAGAATCATTGAAGACAAATAAATAAGAGAGGAGGATGGCCAAAGAAACATCACAAGACACAGCACAGGAAAGACTAGTTAGTCCTCTGGCAACTATCAAGTGATGCATGTCTCCTATTTATGGCATCAAATGGTTTGATCATGGGGTGTGCGAGCATGTCTGGATGCCAATGAGCAACGTTACGCAGACGCCTGAACCAAAACACACTGCAGGAAATAATGCACCTGCTTGCTGCAGCACAAATATCCAGTCAGAGGAACACATATATGTAGCGTGAAAATTCACTCATCTTCACAATCCACATCCACCCACCTTCAAATGTTCATAAGCACAGTTACTAGCCTTTCACCTACCCCCAAGAACCAATCAGCTGAATTGAGAGGATGCAAATCTTCTCCTCTCCTCCTCTCTTTTCAATCTCATTCCAGATGAAACACTTCAATGAATTATGATGGTAAGGGGAAAGAAAATCCAACAAAAATCAAAAAAAACACACAACTCATTTTTAAGGCCTGTTCCTAAACAGCAATTATTTATCTGCTTGCCTAGGAGAAAAAGAGCCCAATCGATACTTATATGAAAGGAAGATCTTTCAAAACCTGTAAGATTATGAATTGGTACAATCCAAGAATAGAACCAAAAGAAGACGACTCTTCTGATTAGAGCAGCTTCAGCACTTTAACATAGCTTTAAAAACAAACACCAAAAAAAAGGAGGAAAGAAGAAAAAAAAATGGCAAGCTGCTTTTAGGAAACCTATTAAAATAAAAAAAATACACCACTCTACTTACTAGAGCTAATTCTATCAAGCAAGATGCACTTTTGAAGTGTCAAGACATATAGTACTATATGACTTTTGTCCCAAAAAGCTACTCAAAGTATAAATAGTATTTTGTAGCTCTCCAGAAAAAAAATCCACAATGTGCTTTATCTTCCAGAGCCTCTAGCCTTGAGACAATACAAAAAAAACCCTTTAAGCTAGCTTGTTTACTAAGCTCCAAGCCTGCCTTGAAGTTATGACACAGCTTTTATCTACAGATGATTTTTACTGCACATATTCTTTCCAAGTACTCTGATTAATGGAACTTTTGTTAGAATTGGTCAAATTTCCAAGAGAAAATACTTTCATTATAGAAACATAAGCTCAATTACACTGATTTGACTTTTTTGGTAAGCAAAAATATCCCACTTTCTGAACTTAAACCAATTATTTCAAACTAGGTATTTCAAAAACACTGGTTAGAAAAGCCACGATCCAGTACAATTCCAAGGCAAAGGCTTTTTGAGAAACGTCAGAATTTTCCCACAATCCAAGTCACAAATTTTAATGAAGAGAAAGTTTCAACTTCAGAGTCTTTTAGGCTAGTCTTTTCTCCCCTCTCTAACAGTCATGATGGTTAGTTAAATTCACAAGTCCCTGTTAGTGTTTTCTTTCTGTGCAGAAAGCAAATATCAATTGACAAACCAGCATTTCCCAACAGATCCCATTACTACAGATTTGTGCAATCTCAGTGCTCAAATAATCAAAATACTGACCAATAAGAAGGCTCTTCAGTCGTCTGTATTCTTCATTGACATCAAACATGTCACCAGCAAATATCAACATAGGTTTTGTTCCTTCAGGACATTTGCTGTTCTGCAGAGTAAGAATTTTAAAACAGAATAAACACAACAGACTGTGTTATGAAATGTATTATTGACTTAATAGGTGGTCAGTCATTCAAAACGGAATGAAAACTTCTTGTGACCTGTGATCAATATGGACAGAACAGACACTTTTTTGCCATTGAACACCACTGCATGTGTATTTAAAGCGTGAACTGTATCATTCTTTGTGCTGGATTTGAAAAAAAAAAAAGAGAGTTATCCTTTCCTATAAAACGTACAAGATAACACCTTCCAGTGAAAATGAGTGAATCTGACTGTAACTACTAGAAAGAAAAATATCACTAGAGCCAAACTATTTTATTGTACTTCTGACACCGCAGAGCACAGGCAAAAGGCTGAAAGGATAGTTTAGTCAATCACTTGATTTTAATTCTTACCAAGAAATACATTCACTTAACTCTAACTTCCCTGCTATAAACAGAGTTATATGAAGACACAAGCTACAATCTGACTTCAAAGGCAAGATTCACCCTTATAAACTGTAATTTCTTCACTATTCCTCAAGACTAATCTGCTGGTTTATACATAGTGATGAGAGTAAAGATTCCTTATTTTTGCAGTGTACACTGCAAAGAACTTGATACAAAAGTACACACATGGAATATGCTGTAGTCTTGCCAAAATGAGCCTAACACAGTGAATTTTCTTTGGGTTTAAATAACCAAGATGTTAGCTCCCCGGCTGCATCAAGTATAGCTCCCTGAAAAGCAGCACTGGTGTGCTATCGAAAGCTAAATAAAGTTTTAGAATCACCTCAATCAGAACAACTCTCTTTTCAGAAGAGTGATTTGAGTTTTCGAAGCCTACCCCAGTTTATGTCGGAACCTACCACGAGCAGAACCTGAGACTGAGGAATTTTGTAAATTAATTAAAAAAGAAAATATTAAGAATAAACAAAAAGTCAGAAGAAAATGAATCTGCAAAGAAAGTGGCAAGCTTGCTTAAAAACAACCAAAATTTTAAAAACCCCGAAAAAAACATGGAGTGTAAAA
Source organism: Urocolius indicus (assembly GCA_013401255.1). Lineage (NCBI taxonomy): Eukaryota > Metazoa > Chordata > Aves > Coliiformes > Coliidae > Urocolius > Urocolius indicus. Next base: position 470,656 of record WBNH01001080.1, read on the forward strand.
ACAACACTTGAGGGTACAAAACTTAGCAATCCTCATATACTGCATAAAATGCTTGTTTAAACAACTCCTGTCCTCACCTCAAAGCACAAGAAAAAAACAATGCATCAAAAAAACCCACCAGTAGATGGCAATGAAATACTGACTTAGATTTTCCTTACCTTCAGATCTTTTAGGGATACAAACTTCTCAATGCCTAGCTCAACCATGTCTAGCACGTGATAGTCAAACATGCGGCCTGTGAAAGGAAAAAATCCAAAAGATAAAACTTATAGCTACTTAAATACTCATTGAAAACTTGATCTTTCATCCAAATATGAACCCAAGTGAGACATATTACCTATTATCAGGTTGTTAGGTCGCTTCTTGTTATGAGAGCCAAAGAGAAACAACGAACAATCTGACTTCTTGGAAAAAAATTCCTACAGTGCAGGAAGAGAACAAAGTTTTAAAATGTTTGGTGTAAGTATACATGTGAGGTACACATGTGAGTGTAGGAGCTGCTTAGTAAGAGCAACTGCAGTTACCAGAAGAGTTTTGAGCATGTCCAGGTCCACATAAATTTGGACTGACAGCAGGAGTCAAGGTTCAAATAACAATTAATTTCTTTTTTTATTCCCCATTGCCTTAAAGAAGCCTTAGAGATCAAGCCAGGCATTTTTTTTTTCTGGCCATTTTATCCGTAACACTCTTTCATAAATCCTCATTATTTATTTTTGCATTAAATATCTTCAACCACTTCTCCTTGCCCAAAGGGTAAACATCTGCAAGTTGACTGCAGCTGTAACACCTCACTTTAGTTATCCAGCTAAGTGCTATGCAGTATATTAGCTTTGCCTAACAGCTTCTGAAGAACCAGTTAATTCCCTCAACAGCAAGCCTAGGAACATTTGCAAATACCTAATGTTCTCACACTCAGGCATGACAGTCATGCAACGTCACGACAATTTATTATTTAAGACTAAGATGCTACTTAGAACTAAGCCAGCGGTGACTGCATCAGAGAGATCTTTTCTCCAGGTGGAGTAGATAGAGAAGCTATTACAGTATTATGTCCAGAGACAAGACAACATTACAGCAATTCTTTCCAAGGACATTCCACTCCAAATACTTTTCTCCACTGCTGCTTCTCAAGGCAGTCCTTCATTCTACCTATCAACCACAATTCCTAGATATACACACATGCTATTCATCCAGCACAAAAGGTCACTGCATCTCTTCCCACCCCTGTCAACAGCAGCAGCTCAGAGAAGACACTGCAGCTCTGCCCCTCTGGGAGGTCAGAAAACACATCCAGGAGCAGTCCTCGGCTGGATTAAGCGCACATACAAATCACACAGTTCAGAATTGAGCTCTGGTGCCAGGCCCCTGAAAAATCCTGGCTGTAGCCAGATCAAGAACAGAACCATCCCCTTGAAACATTTGCTCGTACAGTTCTGTTAATCATTGCGCGTTGGTGTATGTAAATGCTCTAACAGTTGTCTGATAATATTAAAGAGATGCAGCAAACTCAAACACCTCCTGCCCACTGGAACATCACATACACTGCAAAATCATCTATTAAAAAAAAACAACAATCCTGTAACTCAGTTAAAACAAAACAAACCAAACATCACCTAACTTGATTTGACTTTCCATACCTTTCTAGTCTGAGTATTTGTTGACACTGTTGTCAGTGACCCAAACCCCATTGTTTTCAGGTTACAAGAACTAAAGTTCCCTGGAGAGCCCCCTTTTAAAACACTGGAATATTTAAAGCATTAGTTGCCATGTTTTTCCAGAAATTACCAGAAGCTTAAACCAGCAGTCAGCTGATGACCAGCTAGTTCCTCTCCACTTGTGAAACCAAGTCACCCAGCTGGGAGACTGCAAGAGGTTTACTTTCAGCAAATAATGTCGCAAACCTTTCCTCGCTGCCTACAGTAAGTTTTCCACTCCCCTCACAATATTTTAGGGTTGGCTGCATTACTGTGCTTCATGCCAAGAACAGAACTGAAGCACGTGATACAACATGTATTAAGGGAGACTAAGTAAATTGCTGTGCTGGTGTATCTATGCTAGAACCACAACAACTTTTTGTTCTTAACTCATTCAAAGTTGTTTAACTCGGGTGTCCAATACAATTTCTTCTAGCACTTGCTGTTTGTTGTCTGCCTTTGCTTTTTAAAAAAAGCACCTTTAATGATCCTTAGCTATCTCTCCCCTTCTCTCCCTTTTTATTTACAGGGAATTCCTTAGATATGCTTCCCCTTTATTTTCACAATCTCCTTCAAACGAGAAAGTGCATTTTTTCCCAGTGTGTATTCATTGGGTTTTTTTAACATATATATACACTTTGGTTTTCTTCCTTCACACACACATTTACTTGAAATTTGGTGTGCATTTTCAGTGAGTTATTTCAACCATTAGCTCACACATTGGAAAATTGACCTTTATTTGCCTGAGTCAGCAGTGGCACAGAGTAAACATAATCAAATCATGATTACCAGGAACCAAACAACTTATTTTGGGGATGATTCAGTTTTGTCTTTACTGTAAAACCACATATGTACTTCGCTATCTTCTTTCTCTGTTTGTTGAAGGAAATACATTTATTGCTTTATAACAGATCTATTTCAGCAGTTAAAGTAATGGTTCAACTGAAGCACAGAAATGTGAGAGATAATCTTTGGATTAGCCCCTCTGTTTTTTTGTCTTCCTGCTTGTAAATTATCTTGATCTTAAAGCACTGAAACAACACCAAATCCAGACGGGGACATACTACCAAACTTATTTCAAACACTCCCTACACTCCCCCTTCCTAAATACTGTACAAGTCTCTGAAGAGCCACTCCTGCAAACTCTTTGCAGGCCAAATACATGTATTTAACAAAAAATGCACATTTTTCTGACAGTTCTTGACTGAACGTTGGAACAGAATTCTCAGGAACCACCTCGTACTTGCAAAGCTGATGCATGTGTCTGTATGTGCTACTCAGCTGGGCTTTGCTTCCTCCATTCAAACACGAGGAAGGCACAGAAAGCTCCAAGCTCTCTATTTAACCATTTTCATCCATGAATTCACCAAACTGAAATGAAGTTGTTTGTAAGCTATGCCACTTTAGAGGCCTGACTTTTAGAAAACCGAAATACACCACTTCCTTTTTCCTTTCATGTTGAGAACTGTTCCTTATACTAGTATTACAGGCTCCTACATTTGCCTTTCAGTTTACAGTAAAGAAAAAATCCTCACAACAAGACAATTCTGTCTGGCAGCCAGACAGAAAATACTCTAACACCATAAATCTTGATATGGCTCTACCTTCATGTACCCAAACATCCTATAAACTGTTTCTCAAAGAGTGATAAAAAATTGTACTCGAATGAAGTTCTTCATGACTTTGTGGCTGCAAAATGTTGTAATAGAGGAGGTAGTTTATACTTACTAATGATGTTTGATCCTCAAAAGGCCTGGTAATATTTTTTCTGAGAGGGAAAAGAAAAAAGTAGAAAAAAAAAAGTTAAGAAAAGCAAAAAGAACTGGCTCAGATAAGCACTTGTAATTAGTTCTCTGACAACATTAACATTCGGCATTCTACTGGAAACTCCAGCAGAGTCAGTTTTAGTTCAAACCATAACCCACATTAAAACTGCCAGGAGTGCCTTAGGGACACAGCTGCCAGTTTGAGCATTTTCCTCCATGTTTCCCATTTCCCGAGGCCTGACTTCCAGAACACCATCAGTGACACTACATCAACAACTGTCTGTGCTTGTTCATTCAACATTCGATTGAGCTGTTCCTAGTAATGTCTCTGCATTACATCCATACGGATACTGAGCTCCCATTTTTGAGCAAGACACGTCTACAATTATAATCTGTAACTCAAATGGGTAAGAATTTGGATACAAGAACTGTAGCCAACCTACCTGGCACACAACCTCGCTAGCTGCTGGCACAGATCAGTCAGAGAAGCCAACTGTTCAAGTTTGCTGAATCCCATCTCATAATTCTTGGCACATCACTGGGCTCAGCGCCAACACTGACTGTATGTAGCTTGTTTTCTGGTCTACTGAAACTTATGATGCATCTCAGCCACCTTCTGCAACCCTTCCCATTGTTCAAGCCCCCCCACTAACCAGCATCTCTCTTCATGCTTTGAAATTACTAAAAACTGTCTTGTTAGAAGACTCAAGGATGTCAAAAAATGAGGCCACTTACTTTTTATAGAGCACAGCAAAAGGCTTCTTCACAGCATACTGCAAAAGACAAAAGTTAAATGAATTACAGATAACACGTGTTTAGGTGCACAGCACTGCTTTTTCTAAAATCCTACAACTTCCAAGACCACGTGAAATAAAGTAATTGTGAAAATCAGCCTGGAAGAAGACAATTCAATAAAGCTCTTCAAGTTGCTAGCAATCTTGACTCTCAATCATAGGAGGGCTTATTGCTAGAAATTAAGAAATAACACAACTGATGGAATCTCCCTGCTACCAGCGGCATGAGGTAAAACAAGGAGTTATCACTGGGAAAAAAAAAAAGTGATCAGAAAACAACAAAGCAAGGAGAGAAAAGCCACAATATCTTCAGGTAAGGAGTCAGAAGCCAGGATTCTTAAGCTTAAGTTTTAAGGCTGAAAGGTCCAGATCAAGCAATTTACAGGGTTCTGGGATGTGGACTGGCAACACTTCACCTTATATACTGAACAAGCATGAAAATACAAGAAAAAACATAATAAGCTCAAAACTTCCGTCAAAGATGACATTGGAAGAAAAACCACCTCCATTGAGAGGCAGCTAATGACACCTCTGGAGTACTGGTCAACCTGAGATTTGGGGAATGAGTAAAGTATGAAAACATTGATCTTGCAGCAGAGAATATGCACACTGTATGAAAAAGAGAAAGTACCCTTGGTGTAGCATAAAAGGTTATACAATTAAAGGGTGCATACTATACCCAACAACTTACAATGTCTTTAAGCACTTCAGTCACTGTTAAGTTTGCATTTCCTCCTTTTATGAGCATAGCATTTTTCGTATTTTCTTTAAGCTTTGGCTCTCTCTTCTCAAGAAATCGTTTTGCTCTCTTGGTTTTAGGCTTTCTGTAATATTGAATTAACAGTTAAAAAGATTAGTTAACAACACCTGACGCTGCAGAAAACAGTAGAACAAGACAAGAACTGGACCAAACTTATTCAGTGACTCAACCTAACCCCAACCTGCAGAATTAAAGTCACTGCTAAACTCCTAGACCACAACGTTTTACTGCCATTCTTCTTCCTCTCCGTCTCCCCAGGCTAGCGTGGGTGATTTTAGTCTCGGGCTGTTCAGTTTCTGCTAATTTAGGTACATCTTAAGCTACACTAGAATTCACACAGACGACTGACAGGCTGAAAGCTTCCCTGACACCCGCTCCAGCACCACCAAGTCAGGGAAAACAAAACGCCTCGAAGACAACCGGTGGCATCCAACAGAAAATCTCAAGTACGGCGTATCTAGGGGCTTGAACCACCGAGCAGCACCGTGCCTTATTCCGATGAAGCACGGCAGCCTTAGAAGGGGCACGGAGGCTTTATGTTGGTAACCACACGGCTTAAGAACGACATTTCTCAACCGGGCGAATGCAAAGCTTTCGATAACCTCCCCGGGAAGCGTTACGTTTATTCGCTTTTAAAAAGCAAACAAGACTCCCGACAGAGAGTGGGGGCTATAGACGCAGACAGTTCTTACAAGCGTACAGCAACACGCGAGTTCAACACCAGCGGGTCACCACCGCTCGCTGCGGTTACGGCCAGGGCGTGCGGGCTGTCTCGCCGTCGCTACAAAGACGGCGAGTGCTCGTTTATCCCCCGCCCCGCACCTTTTCCCTAAGCCTTTTCTCCCTGGGGGGACCTCCCGCAGCCCTCCCCAGCCCAGCGCCTTCCAGCCGCCCGCGGGACCCTCACGGGACACTCACACCACCCGGTCCAGCGCGTCCATCGCTGCGCACGCCGCCCGCTTCACGTGCCTGCCCCGGCGTCACCCACCACGGCTCGGCTCGGCTCGGCTCGGCTCGGCTCGGCACGGCGCGTCACGTCCGCCGCGGGAAGGGCAAGGCGCGGCGTGCCGCAGCGAGCATGCGCTGCGCAGGCTCCACGGGACCCCGTCCCGCCCGGGAAAGCGGCCGTGACCCGGGGCCGGGCGCGCCTCGCCGCGACGCGCCGCTTCTCGTGCGTTGGACGTGATTCTTCCTCTTTCGGACGTGCTCCCGCACCTTCAGCCTTTGCATTACGTGCTGCTGTCCCCTACGTCCGTGACGACTCCCCGCTAAGCTGCGTGTGTTAATCATTTCGCAGCCAAATAACGGCGCCGTTAAGCCGCTGTATGTCACTGCGGCAGCTGCTCAGCTTCTTTTGGGCCCTTTTGCTTACCTTCCTCTCGTGCCTGGGGCGCTGTGAACCACAGGAGCGTTGTGCAGCCAAAGCCTGTAATTTTAAGTCCACTTCCCCCCCCCACAATCTACTCATCCAGAAAGCCCAATGTAACTACTGCAAGTGAGGAACACAACCTTAGATACAGCAGAAACAAAAACCCAAAGATCTATTTCTACCTAAAATCCCCAATGCAGCGGTATCGCTTTTAAATCCACATCTCCTCTTCCATCTGTGAAGTTTCTGGCTATTACAGAGCCTGCAGGCCTTCCAGCCGTTTGGCCAGAGTTGTTCAAATTGGCTCAGGTTGCTGCATTTGTTCCTCAAGTTCATGTGTGACTGGAACTTTAAAGCTGAAGGTACAAGACAGCAAAAAATACCCAGCAAAATTCAAAGACTTGAAGCAGAAAAGTCTTCCCCTCCCTACCTGCATCTAATTTAGAATACACCCTTTTCCTAAGCCTTCCTGTGAGCCTTGTGCTGTTGTGCTCTGCCACTAAGTTGGGAGAGTCTGAATCTTCTCCAGAAGGGGTTGTTTGTTGTTTTTTGGGATTTTTTTAAAAATAATCTTTTTAAGTGCTAAACATCATAAACACATGTCTCTGTGTCAAGGGTTTGCGTGGAGCTGTCTCTGGTAATGGGGAAGGGAGTGTAACAATGGCTTCTCTAAGAAGTTGCTTGAAACTCTCCCTGGCTCTGAATCAGACCCACTTCTGGGGCTGAGCCAATGAAGTGCCTTCATAATCACTTTTTAAGAAGCAGCAGCGCCTTTCCCATTACCAGAAACAGCTCCACATGAAAGCATGACACACACTGCCACAATGTGCAAAGAACAAGCACCTACACCAGACACGGCAAGGAACTGCTTGGATGCTCCAGGGCCCTGCACAGAGATGTGGACAATATGCAATAACCAGGCAAGGATGATTACACTATCATATTTACCACAAAAACTCTCTTTTTACTCCCCCTCCACCCCCCCTTCCCCCCAATTTTGAACTGTACTTGAAATAACCCGTTTGGTGGGCTTTTGGGGGCAAGTAAAGAGTGAGCATAGTTACAAAACATAGGGCTAATAACAACAGAAGAAAAAACAACCAAAACAAGTTTAACGTTATAAATGACATTTGCTATTTAAACCTCCCATTATTATGAAGGTACTCGTCGTTTATGATATACATACAATGTTAAAAAACATTCCCAGATCAACTGGAACAAACAGCTTCAGTATACCACTGACAGAAAACGTTGAAAGGGGTCAGAAACTGCTAGAATATTTCTTAAACATCATTAAAAAAGACTTACATGTACACAGCGGCAGATGTAGCAATTGGTCAATAACACTGCCATGCTGACAGGGAACAAACTGTGAAAAGCAGCTCTGTTCCCTGCAGCAGAAGCTATGACAGAAGTGCTTTGCTGCCACGGACATGGTCTCTAGCAGGAGGTTTGGCTGCCAGCGAGTGCAGCCCAGCGCCACCGATGCTCCCCACCAGAGTGCTCCTTGTAACAGTCCATAAGATTCCCAAGATCCTTATTCCAGTTAGAATTATGCTTCTACCAGCACCACACAAAACATGTCTGAGCAATGCTTTCTAATATCCATGGCTGCAGTTAAATGCAGAGAGAAGGCTGAGTGGTCTCCCTGGTACCTAAAGGGCAGATGCTACCACGTGAAAGATTTGTATATGGAACATGTTCCCTCTCCTTCCTCACCCACCTCTCCTTGCTTCACGTTGCTCTTATGCAGAAAAATGGAAGAGTGGGATTGATGGTTTGAAACTGTTGTTCTGGTTTGATGACTTATCTTTACTGACCCTGCACTACAAACTACACTGGGGGTGATTTTCTCCTCTGATCATTACTAATCCTCTGATCATTACTCTGATCATTACTAATTGAAGGATTAGATTATTATTATGCTGCAATTAATTCCCAGCAATGTTGCAGTTGAACTGTTTTAAGGGAGNGAATTAATTAGGTGTTCCCATCCTCCCAGCAATGCTGCAGTTGAACTGTTTTAAGGGAGACACAGAAAAGTAGGAAGGAAGAAAGTGTTTTATGGTTAAACAAACACTGTGCTTTCAAACCCATTATCACGACCGCACCATCTGCACAGTAAGTCGGGGATGACCAGAGGGGTATGACATGGAAAGTGACACAGCACTACCTATCATCAACCTGTGGACCAACTAGTGTCCACGACACAGTCATATGGATGAGTCTGGGAACCACTGATGCATTGACATAGGCTCTCAGGCATCAAAACCTTCAGAAAAATGGTAGAGGAGAAGAGCAGATCCAAGAAGTTACAGGGATGGGGGCAATAATGGACAGAACGTGACTGCCTTTTGTATAAACTCATTATACTCTATTAAAAAAAAAGGGTGGGAAGAAAGAGTGACAGACACCTCCTTAAGACCTAGAAATCACTTGTTGACTGGTCCACAGGGGTTTTCAAGACTTGACTTGGCAAAGCCCTGAGCAACTTGGCCTGGATTCAGTGTTGACCCTATGTTAAGTGGGAAGCTGCAAAACACACCCCCTGAAGTCCCTTCCCACATGAAGGATTTCCAAGATCCAAAGGGACAAAGAACACAAGAGAAAATCCAAACCAGGCAATCTGATGAGTAATCAAACAAATAATAAAGCCACACTTGCTTGAATTTTGCTTTCAGTAACTGCGGTACAAGAACAGACATAGTATGCAGCTGAATGACACACAAGGTGAAGCTATACTTGAACAGTTCAGGACTTGATTTGAAACAGTGACTTGGGCTTTTTCCATGTCACAAAATGCCCAGACTGTACAACAACATTTTCCTAAGATAGGGGGCTTTTTAAATGATGTAACCATTTCCTCTTCTTCACTTTTGAGGTAGAGATACACAATCTTCCAATCAGCATTCAAAAGAAACCACTTTAGCCCTCCCTGCTACAATCCAAACGTAAAAGCAATGCACAAGAACACCATGTCCATTTTCCCATGCTTAGTTGGTCAGATGAACCAGAAGTCATGCCGTGGCCTATAAAAGCTGGCATTGAACATTTGGCCCATGAACTCCATGAAGAAATCCTGAACAGATCAGAGCTGTTATCATACAGGGGCATCATCTAAGGCAGCACTTCCAGAAGGAGAATCCTCTGCCCCAGAAGCAGGGCTGTCAGGCAGAGGAATAGAGGCATCTATTTCCAAGCTGTACTGCTTCTCCAGATCACAATTCACATCAGAATTTCCTCCGCCACTCGCCTCTTCCTCTGACTCTTCAGTCAATTTCTCTTGGGTCTGAGCTGACTCCTCAGAATCGTGTTTTTCATGCAGGAAGTTGCAAATCGTATTAGGCCTGCTGTAGGAAAAATCCCTGTCCTTGATCTGTAACCACTCCACTCCACCTGATGCAAAGAAAGAAAATTCATACTAGTGGCAAAAGGAAATTAACAGTGGGGTATTTTTCTTAGTCTAAGTACACTGTTACTAAGGCTGAGGCTGACCAACATTTAAGTAAAATAATCACTTCAGATAGAAAGACACCTTTTAAGAATTTGGACTGTTTTTTGTGGTGAGTCTCACCGTGTGGCTGAAAACATTCATTTTCCTTGAAAGATATGGCTACAAATTACAGAAAGGCATTTGAGAAACAAAGACCAGCTTCAAATGAAGAGGGAGACAAAATTATTAGTAATGAAAAGCAGGAATGACCAGATGCAAAACTGTGCTACGACCACATCAGAAGTACTGTGTCCTGCTCAACCCACGCTGTAAAACTAGAAAATAGAAACAATTGGTGAAAGTTAGCTCTACAAGGGAAGAGACTTTAAAACAATCAGAAAAACCCACAAAAAATGCAACAAAAAAACCCCCTTAGAGATTAGAATTCTACTTAGAGGAGACAGCTAAGAGAGGGCAGATGTTTGTAAGAGCATACTGAAAAAACTAAATAGAATACTGAAAATGAATACTACTATATATGGTAGGATACTCAATATCTGATTATGTAAAGCACTGAGTTCCGTACCAGAAACACACTGAAATCAAGCAAACATATGAGCGCTGAGTTCTGCCGACAGAATGAAAATCAATGTGAACTGTCTGCTAGGTGTGTTTTTCTAAGTAAGTTCAATTCACTTACAGGAAACTGTAAATTCAGCAAGAACAACTCAGCTGTAACACATACACCATGGAACTTCTTACTAAGGTTTGTTTATAGATTTGCAACAACTGCAAAGACTCAAAAAGTCATAAGAAAAAAAAGAAAATTTGAATTGAAAAAAATAACAATAAACAACAAATAATCAACTGAACCATGCCTCTCATTTCAGAGCTAGTGCCAAAGCTTTTAGGTGACAGAGAAGCATACCAAGGACGATCAGCGTGTGCTTAACGTGCTCTTACACTCTTCTGTAGGAATCTCCTACTAGCTGGAGGTAGCACTGGTCAGAAGGAACCTCTCTTTTTCTCTGTGTGTGTTTGGTATTTTTTGTATTTAAATATTTACTTTTGCTGCCTAAAGAAGAAAATTCCTCTAACTTCCTGCACACTCTTGAATGGAACACTTAGTCAAGGCTGACACTCCTAAGCATAAGCCATTCGTGTCCCTATGCATAAAAGCAGAGGCACTAACCAACATTCTCTTCTCCTTCCTTTTTTTCTGTCAAAAGTGTCCGTGTCATGTTCAGCTTCTTCATTGTGTGGCACTTGTATTTCAGCTGTACTTTTTGGTTGCCTTCTGCATCTACCATGAAGAGAGGAGAAAAGACAATACCTAAATCCCAATCATTATGGCAAATTCCACCACCAACTGAAAGAAGGTACATCCTCTACTGTGCCCTGGTGAGGCCTTATCTGGAGACCTGTGTCCAGTTCTGGGCTCTTCAGCTCAAGAGGGACAGGGAACTGCTGGAGAGAGTCCAGCGCAGGGCCACCAAGGTGATCAGGGAACTGGAGCATCTTTTATATGAGGAAAGGCTGCGGGAACTGGGGCTGTTTAGAGAAGAGGAGACTGAGGGGGATCTCATTAATATTTATAACTATATAAATGGTGGGTGTCAGGAGGTTGGAGCATCACTTTTTTTTCTGTTGTATCTAGTGACAGGACAAGGTGTAAGGGAAAGATGCTGGAACACAAAAAGTTCCTTTTAAACATAAGGAAAAACTATTTCACTGTTGAGGTGAGGGAGCCCTGGCACAGGCTGTGGAGTCTCCTTCCTTGGAGGTTTTCCAGACCCAATGGATGCATTCCTGTGCAACCTGATCTAGGTGAACCTGCTTCTGCACGGGGGTTGGACTAGATGATCTTTAAAGGTCCCTTCCAACCCTACCATTCTAAATTCTAAAACAATTCTAAATTCTTTTTAAGCTCCCAGGCCACCACAACAAACGGGACAAACCACAGTTACCTTGCTCTGTGTTTTCTTCAAAAACCACGCAGGTTCCCACGGCATCTATGGAAAACAAAATGAGAAAGTCTTAAAAAGATTAATTCCTACCTGGTGTAGATACTGCACCCACTGGCACAGCTCTGGGAATGTTTCAACTTCCAGCCCCTCTCAGGGGTCCGGCATTTGATAACTACACTGCCAATTCGGGAAGAGACGGGAGCATCAGGGCTGTTGGAAGTCACTACAAGGGATGATTCCAGATCATTTTCTTTCAGGCCAATATTGTCACTGTCAGGCAGATGGGAGAACCACAGATTGCAAAATGTACCAGTCCTGCTTACATAGGAGATAACAAGCACTGATTTTAAGGCATTTTATGTCCCACATTTTTCCTCTACAGAAATACAAGCTGGTGCACCCCAGAATCAGCTTCCAGGCACACTTCCCAGGAATTCACATAGATGGATGGCTAATTTAGCCATCATCTCAGACTGGTGCTGCTCTATTATACGGTGTTGCACAAACACCACACAGAACTTCAGCACCTCACAGGATGGCCTTCTCCATTCACAGGGCAATTCACTGATGGTAAGAAACCTCCTCCGGTCAGGTGAAAAAGGAGACATTGTATCCACATCATTTTTCCTACCTTCATATTCTCCTGCAAATACGTATCTGTCCACTTGTAAAATGGGCCTTTCTGTCTCTATTCCCTAGAAAAAGAGGAACAAAATTACACACGTGTCAGGTCTCTTTTAGCTCAGGCAAATTTTTTGCTGTAAGACCAGAGAAGACAGATATAGCAGAATCCAGATTGAAAACACAGTTGATAAAAACCCCAATGTAAAGGTAATAACATAAGTATTTCATAACACGGTGAACATGAATTAAAAGGTTTATTTTGGTACTAAAGGAATAGGTTCCAGACTGCAAAGCTTTCTCAAACTGTCAGCTTCACATGAAGAAAAGCACATCTTTAAAACAAATGTTATTTCCTCTAGGGAATTAATTTAACCTCTGTTTTAAATTAAATAATAAAAATATACATATTTCCATGAGTTGAAAATTGTTATTTATTTTTTTAAACAAGGAGTAGAAGAGTAAGGCAGCAGTTCTGTTGGCTCCTTCCCTTCCTCTACAAGGGAGAGCTAGAATCTCATTATTCTTAATGTAAGATATATCTAGAAACTCTTTTTGATAAGAAATAATGCCTGAATAGAATACACTAATTAAGGCCAAAATGTCGTTTCATAGTACATCACAAACATCAATATTGTTCTTGTAGGCACACGCTAAAAGTTTTGAAGGTGAGACACTATGTGGTAAACGGCATAAAACTCAGAACATCATCACAAAGGTTAACAGGAATTTATACCATTTTCCTCTCATACTTTTAAAATGACAGAAGTATCTAAGATCACTGAGATTTAAGCTCAGGGATTCTTTTTCTTCTGCATAAGTTGGAGGACATCAATAGCTAACGTACAGAACGTTTGGGGCTTTTATGGTTTTTTTATTATTTATTTTAGGGTTTTTTTTAATTTTTAAAATAAATTTTTAAAATGAACACATAAGTACTAGACAAAAGCATTAAGGCTTTAAATATTCAAAAACTTGATTTCTTTATCCAATTTGCATTCTTTTTTGGACTATGCATAAATGGAGACTGTCTTCCCCTTACATGACCAGCATCACAGAAAACTTGGTAAACAGAATAAAGAATCCTTTACTAGAGCTTTAACAACAGTTGTCAGATATGAAAAAACTCAGATAGATTATCCTTCACTAGATGGATACACTCCACTCTGTGGAGTGAACACAGCTACACCGGGACACAAGTAGAATACAGTATCAACAGATGCTTCGAACGTTTTCTAGTAACGTTATAAGAGAATCTGAAAACATAAAATGTAAACGAATTCCATTAACACTACGAAAGGACGCGTAGCCCTTCAGCCACCAGTAACGAATCACCCATGTTAATACATTTCAAGCAACTTACGACAGATCCAGAAAGCAAACCATCTTATAAAAGCATATCCATCCAGTGAGGCATAATTTATTAATTTAGGCTGTATTTCTGCTTTTGAGACTTTTAAAACTGACTTTACCACCTCACATACGTTTCGATCAGCGTCACACTCGGAGACGTTTTCTTCCCTCTTTTCAATCTATAATAAAGGTCTAGTTTCAGAAAGCATTTGCAGATCAGTAGTACTTGCCCTATCTATACAGCTCTCTAGCCCACATAGGTCTTGAAGGGCACATAAAATCTGTCCCAAGCAGAGGAAGTGATTAAACAAATCAGAAGGACAGGTAAGCCAGATTCATACATGAAACTCATGGTGAGCCAAACAACATCCAACACCATCTACCAAATGCTTAATACCCAGTTATCCTTCACATTTACAGTGCGTGAACTTGCCACGCATAAAAAAAAAAAAAAAAACCAAAACATTGCAAATACGGTGCTATTCAGGAAGATTTTGGCTTTACCTGTAATTCATTTTTAACTGAAGAAGTGTGCTTAACAATATTTTTTTAAAACAAGTACAAGAAATCATTAAAAAAAAAACAACTTAAAAGCTTGAAATCAGAGGGGATAATGGTCCTACCTTGTAAATGCTTCTGAAAAAGACTTCCTTATATTTACACAATACTATATTCAAAGGCCATCTGCCATTTCTGAAAGAGCCCACAACACGCAGCCAAACGTGGCAAAGACAGTGTATATGATTCTCTATCAAGTATTTGATCTAAATGTCACTGCCTTCAAGGAATTTAGAAACATCCTCAGTCCCTTGTTCACACGTGTACAGACCTACACCTTTCCTAACTGTGAAGTAATCACTCACCAAAATCTTGCATTTGTTCTCACATTTTTCTAAGAAGTCTGAATCAATAATCCCCGATAGTTCCACCATCACCAGTTGCTCCTACAAGAAAAGTTTATAGTTAGCACCTGTAAAACAAGCCCCTTCTCCCCACCAAAACACAACAGACGATACAAACCAAAATGAACAGATGCCCAGACCTTCAGAATAAAAAGACGCCAAATATGACTTACTCCACATTTTGTCTAGAGAAAACGGCAGGCAGATATTGCAGTACCTGGGAGGAAATGCAGTGACCCATCACTCCGTCAGGCACATATTGCACACCTGAATTTCCCAGCCTTTTCTTCCTCTACCTAGAGAGGGAGTGCTTTTTTCACCCTCGAAACGTGTAAATGGTTTATGAACCGCAACAGCCTGACCAGTTACATATTCGTACATCTTTACATTACATACATCTTTCCAAAGCTTTAGCACCAAAAATTAAGACACCACAGCAGGAGATCGCACTAAGCAACGTGTTGCTTGAAACAGTAACTTTCGGCCCTTATTGCTTTGAAACGAATTGCTGTCTGCAGCCCCTCACAATTCTGGGGGGGGGGGGGGGGGGGAANGGGGGGGGAGGAAAACGCAAAGCCAAACCGAAACAAAGTAGCCACCTTGAAAAGGTCTTTCATTGGAGGAAAAGGTTTCAAGAGTCGCCATCTATGAGCCACCTACGACAAGGCACAATAACAGATGAGGGCGTTTGTATTTCTCCCCCATGAGCTCGGGCGCAGGAAGGGAGCCGAGCCGAGCCGAGCCGAGCCCAGCCCAGCCCAGCCCAGCCCGACCCGTCCCGACCCCCCATCGCCGCCGGGTGGGGTCCAGCAGCGAGACACGCCCCGAGGGGGGCCGGTCTAGCCGGGCAGCGTCCCCTCACCCTCAAGCCGCTCCGTGAAACCGGAGCGCGTCTTCATTCTAGTGTGTCCCCCCTCCCTCTACCTCCACCTCCTCTTCCTCCTCCGTATCGTCTTTCCTCTCGCTCTCCGCCGCCGCCATGTCGCCGCCGCACAGCCCCGCTTCCCTTCCCCCCTCGCTCAGCACGCACCACGTGGGGCAGGCGCCGCCATCTTAGAGGGCTCCCCCCCATCCCTGCGGCCAGCAGGAGGCGGCAGCGAGGCGCCATGGAGCCGGGGGACGCGGGGGATGTGACGGGGCTGAGGGGTGCGCCACCAGGGAGCTGGGCTGGGGAGGAGCTCGAGCCTGAGCGCACGCTGTGCGTGCACAGCGGCAAAACCCGCGGCGAACTGCGGGAGGGATGATGAGCGGCAAAGGGAGGAGAGCGGGAGGGGCAGTGCCAGGACACAGACGCCGTGTCCTCGCCTCTGCCCGTGCCGAGCCGTGCCGAGCCGCGCCGAGCTGCGCTGCCGCCCGGGTCCCCCCGGAGCCGGCGATGCGCCGGGGCGCAGCCACGCCGCCGTGCACAGCTCTCCCTCGCCGGGCTGCACCCAGCGCATCGTCCCCGCCGCGCAGACACCTGCCTTCCCTCTAGCTCCTAGCAGCTCGTCTCCGCGCCCGGGCCACGTGTTTCTTTTCTCCTGCGCTCGCCCCGAGCACTGCCGATTAAAATCTTGCCAGACCCTCCTTCAAGTGGAAGGAAGGGAAATGGCTTTGCCCTGCGCGCGACTGGATGGTGTTTGCTGCTCAGACGTCGTTAGCCGGATGCTTTCTGGGTACCTTGTCACATTGGAGTACGGTCCCGTCGGTTTTACACCTGACCAAGGGGTTCTGAGATAACGTGTTCATTTGTTTCTTTGTAAGTGCGGGATGTGGCACTCTGTAATCCCCGGCATCATACTGGGTTCGGTAATGTAGTTCCCTCTTGTTTTCCTGCTGTGTGCTCTGATTCTGTACCAAAAGTGTCTTTCTCCTCATTGTGTCTTTATTTAAATTAAGTCATTAATTAAAGCGTGAAATAAAAACCGATCCCAAGGGAGTTCACTGTAGATTTTCTTGCAGCCTCCACTTAACCTCCATAAGAGAAACACAAACGTCAGCATAGCACCATATCAAAAGTGTTCAGCAGTACCCAGATCTGTGTGATCTCTTTTTTTTTTTTTTTTTTCCTAGCCAAATTGCTGATCTTAAACGTGTCAAGTTTAGCAGAAGTTTTCTTTGGGAAGCCAGCATTAGGCATCACCTCTTTTTCTACTAAACTTAGATTGCTCTTTTCTTAGAGCATGTTTTGGAACGTTGCATCCTGCTGTGCTAAGAACAGCCTATAAATTTGGATGACTTCTAAATACAGAAAAAAAAGTGCTCAGGCATGTTACTTTTTCTTTTTTTCTTTTTTTTTGTCAGGCAAATTGCAAAGCCTTGAATTTTGACTGCAGGGGATAATAGCTGTGGGAAAGATGTTTGAGGTATTATTAAGTGTTAATTATTGGATATTTAAAAATAATAGTTTGTATCATGTGCTTAGTGTGAGCTCCTGTAGTTAAGGGATATAGAAGATAACAAATGTAAGTTTTTGAGTGCCCGATCTCATGTTCTGCCACTAGAAGGAGACAGATAAATAAAATTATACTTAGGCAGCTTGTTCAATGTTTCTGATAAAGGTTTTATAATGAGATTTTTTAAGCTTTTAAAGATGTGTGTAAACATTGGTAACTCTGGGTTGTGGATCCTCCTCTGTCTAACATGATACATGTGTAGTAAGCCCAGTCTTTTAATAGTTCTTAACTACTGGTTTCTATTCATTAAATTGTTATATTTGGCAATTATATTTTTGTACCAGGTCTTCCTGCCTTTGTTGATTTTTATAAAGATCATCTGAAGAAACCAGAATGAACTCTTTATTCTGATTATATATTATAAAAGTAATTGTCATAACTGACAGCGCTTCTGTAACGTTCCATTAGTACCATCATTTTCTTTTTATAGATGGGAGGAGGTGAAGTGACTTAGATAAAACCACAGAAAGCCCATACAAGAACATAAATGTGTACTAGATCAGCCTGTGTAAGTCACAGAGCGGCATGAACTGCTGATGAAGGAGCCAGCACATCTGTTTGCTTTTGTACCACCCTAAGTGTCGTGTAGTAAGTACCCTGGGTCATCTCGGCCTTCCGAGCTGGCATGAGTCGGGGTGTGCAGTCGGATGATGGGAAATTTTTGGAGCATTAGTGCCAAATGTATTTTAAAATATTGTCAGGCTAAACTTGCCATGTGCATTAGTGGTTTGCCTTGTTTTTCATATCCTGGCAAGAGTGTTCAAGCAACACTTAAAGAGGCTTAAAACTCTTAAAAGAGGCTCTCCTCAGAGGCTGACAGGGAGGTTGAACTGCGTGATGAGATAAATATGGAAATAACACGTTTTGAGGATCCAGATTTGAGGTTTCTGAGGCCCCAGCTAACAATCTTGTCAGTACTTGAACAGATTTCTGTGTGTATGCTGCCAGAGGCAAGTTCCTAGGTGGCATTTAGGCCAGTTTGAGCCAGTGACAACCAAACAGTAAGTGCTGGGTTTGGAGATCTGCGTACATAATATGTGACGCACTGGTTTCAGTAGGTACCCATAATGAATAAATTCTGGCTTTCTACTTTGTCTCATTTTTCCATTTTCCAATTCCTTCACAGTCCACTTGCAGAAGGCAGTCACCCCTTCCTTCTCCATTCTGTCCTGAACATTTACTTTCTTTGTGAAGCCCTGGCACTAGTCTAAGTGAAATGTTAAATGTTTTGTGAAAACATAGGATAAGATAGGGTCTTTAAGTTCCTGAGTTTTGTCTGTCTGTTTAGACTGCGAGTGCCTCTGTTTGAAAATCTTTTTGTATTACATAGTGAAAAACCACAATTTAGTATTTAAAAACAGTAACAGATCATATGTGTGTGTGTATACCACAGAATCATAGACAAGTTGGGGTTGGAAGTGACCTCTAAAGATAATCCAGTCCAAACCCCTGCAGAAGAAGGTCCACCTAGATCAGGTCACACAGGAATGCGTCCAGGTGGCTCTTGAAAATCTCCAGGGAAGGAGACTCCACACCCTCCCTGGGCAGCCTGTGCCAGGGCTCCCTCACCTCAACAGTAAAATAGTTTTTCCTCATGTTTAAATGGAACATTTTGTATTCCAGGTTCATCCCATTACCCCTTGTCCTGTTGCTAGATACTATAGAAAAAAAAAAGGGATGTTCCGACCTCCTGGCACCGACCATTTAGATATTTGTAAATGTTAATAAGATCTCCCCACAGTCTCCTCCAGACTAAACAGCCCCAGTTCCCACAGCCTTTCCTCATAAGAAAGATGTTGCAGTCCCCTGATCATGTTGGTGGCCCTGTGCTGGACTCTCCAGCAGTTCCCTGTCCCTCTTGAGCTGGGAAGCCCAGAACTGGAGACAATGCTGCAGATGAGGCCTCACCAGGGCAGAGTAGAGGGGGAGCAGAATCTCCCTCCTGCAGCCCACACTCATCTTGATGCATCCCAGGATGCCATTGGTCTTCTTGGCCACAAGGGCAAGACACATACTCTACAGAGAGAGTCTATATCTGTACTATTTGCTGAACTGGCTGCCTCAGGAGGAGAGTGTTGTAGTTTCTAGGCTTATTTTAAATTGGACGTGTAACTAAAACTGATGGCATGACAAAAGGTGATTGCCTGTGAATATAAGAAGAGATGGGCTCAGCGAAATGTTACCATGTGAAATGGCTACATGTTACAGTGTTACAAGGTGTTACTGCACCTTGTGGGGTGCAGGGAAATGTGTAAGAAAGCTTGTAAGAGACCTATGGCTATTTCTGGCTCGAGCCAGGGTTACAAAACGTGAATCAGCCCCAGGACAAAGGTAATGTGCTGACAGTATTACCGAAGGTAATTTTCATTTACCTTGCTGAGCCTCTTCACTTAGGCATTGGCAAGCCAAACCAGTTCGTAGGTATTGCCAAAAAATATCCCAACAACCAACCTACTGGATTCCTTTGCATCTGTGCTTTCAAAAAGCTCCTTGAAGGTCATCTAAAGGAATCCTAGCAACCCTGTTAGACAAAGCACAGAGAGAGTAGGGTAAAGTAATGGGTGCTTTGTTTCCATGGTGCTTATTCTGCTTCCTATGTGTGGTCTAAGACTATGGAGTGAAATGCAGTACAGTAGGAGAGAGGGAAAGAAGAATTTGAGGGAAGGAAGCCTTATTCCACCAGCTGGTAATCTACATAGTGTCAATCTTGGATCATTAATAAATCAAACCATTTCTCCCCAAGCTGAGTCTCTTTTGCCTGTGGTGTTAATTGCTGAGTGATCTCCCTGTCCTTATCTGGACACACAAACCTCTTCTTATATTTCTCTCTCTCCTGTCCAGTTTAGGAGGGGGAGTGATAGAACATCTTGGTGGGCACCAGTCACCCAGCTGAGGCTAAACCACCACATCAGCATGTCCGTATCTCTCTCCTACCAAGGAGCTCAGAACCAGATTCAACACTCCAGGTGTGGCCTCGCCAGTGCTGAGTAGAGGGAGAGGATCATGGTTTTTGACCTTCTGGCAACACTCCTCCAAAGGCAGCATAGGCTACCTACCATTAGCCCCCTTTGCTATGAGGGCTAATTGCTGGCTCATTGTCAGCTTGCTGCCCACCAGGCCCCCAAGGTTCTTTTCTGTAAAGCTGCTTTCTAACTGTGGTTCCCTTCATGTATTCATGCCTGGGGTGATTCTGGTTCCTGTTGGGGTATTTCTCCAGCCTGTCTAGGTCTGTCTGCTGGCAGCATTACTCTCTGGCATAGCAGCCACTCATCCTAGTTTTGTGTCATCAGCAAACTTCCTAAGGGTACACTAGGCCCTCATCCAGATCATTCATGAAGATGTTAAATGGAAATGGACCCTCTATTGACCCCATCACGCAGATCATTAATGAAGGTGTTAAACAGAACTGGACTCCAATATAGATGCCAGGAGTACACTGCTAGTTACTGGCCTCCAACTAGACTTTGTGCCACTGATCACCATGCTCTGGGCCAAGCCAACCAGACAGATTTCAACCTACAGTGCTGTCTGCTCATTCAGCCCATACTTCAAAAGGTCGTCTAAAGCCTTGATTAAGACATGGTAGATGTCATCCACTGTTCTCCAAGTCACAGAAGGTTAACAGGTTGGTCAAGCATGACTTCCCCTTGGTGACTTACTTGTCCTTCACATACCTGGTTTCCAGGATTAGCTGCTCCATCACCTCCCAAGAAATTGAGGTGAGGCTGACCAACTTGTAGTTTCTTGCCCTTTTTGAAGATAGGAGTGGCATTTCATTCACTCTGATCTTTGGGCATTTCTATCTATCACCATGATATATCAAAGGTTACCAAAGAGTGGTTTTGCTATGACATGAGATATTTCCCTTGGTAGTCATCCGTCAGGGTACACCGACTTATGTATGTCCAGTTTGCTTGAGTATTCCCTGACCTGATCCTCTTCCACCAAAGATACATTTCCTGCTGGTCCCTGGGATTCCTAAAGGCTACTCTTGCTAATAAAGACTGAGACAAAGAAGGCACTGAGTGCCTCAGCCTCTTCCAGGTTCTGTGCCACCAGGGTCGTTGTCCCATTCAGCAGGGGTCTCACATTCTCACCAGCCTTTCTTTCCACACCTACTTACAGAAACACTTCTTTTTGTTGTTGATATCCCACACCAGCTCCACTTCCAGCTGGGCTTTGGTTTTCCTGTCCTCACTCTTGCATATTTGGATGATGTCTGTATATTCCTCACAGATTGCCTGTCTTTCTGTCCTTTGTCTTTGAGTTTGGCTAGGAGCTCCTTATTCATCTACACAGGCCTCCTGGTGTTTTTGCCTGACTTCCTACTTGTTGGGGTGAGCTGTTCTCAAGCTTGGAGGAGGTGATCCTTGAATATTAACCAGATTCCCTGTGCCCCTTCTTCCCTCTAGGGCCTTATCCCACGGGACTCCACCAAGAATCCTCCAAGAGGCTCATTTTATCTTATCTCATCTTTTCCTCAGAGGAAAGATGCTTAGCTGTTAAGAGTAATGAAAGCTGCCTGCTGCACACAGCAGGCTTCACACAGAGCTTCAAATCCTCCTTCCTTCCAGTAAGCAGTTGTCTCCTGTTTGTCATGCCCTGGAGCATGTAAGGGGAAGAGAAATGGGAACATCCTGAGAGAATTTGATGGTGTATCCACACATGGGAGGAATTCATCTTTGTGTCTATGAGTGATGGGTTAAGAGGTGAGTGGCACGGTGGAGCTGAGAACTGCTACAGAGTCCTAAAATTGGGATCTCTCCCAGTAAAACTCAGCAGGTGGCAATCTTCTGAAGCAGGTGATAACAAATAGAAAGTAAATCACTTACTTGCTATCCAGCTGAATCAGAAGGGATTGTCTATCTTTAGAACTGACTTGCTAATTTATGGAATGTTAAGGCTTGGAATCTTTTACATGACCTCAGAGTATTTAGCATCAGTTATTCGAGATACTGAGATGTAAATTCTTCTGCCCCTTGGGCTGAAAGCAGTTGAATGCCCTTGACTTCAAAGGTCTCTGGGAATATTCATTGTTTTCAAGGCCAAGCCCTTATTTAATCTCAGTTGGCCTATCCGTATTTGGTATTTGTTTAAGATATTTTTAAACCAAAGTGATATAAAAGGCACTTGGATTTTTTTTTCCTTTGCATACAATTATGTAAAACCAGAAGGTTATTTCTGTTTCACAATTATTTACTGATTTTGATCAATGTTCCGAGGGCTTACTTTTTATTAAAGTGAGAAATGTTTATTGAATTGTGTTTTGTTTTCCTTATACATGAACACTGCTTTACTTGTTAGTGAAGTGCAGTGAAAAGCACACTTTTAGACACCTTGAGAACTGCCAAAGTGGTTTGCAGTGCAGGAAATAAAAAATACTTATTAGACTTCACAGAGAAACATCAGCATCTTAATTTAGTAGGCTTTTGTTGAGGTGTAACTTGGCAGCAGTTTGGAATTCTTGGTAGTTTAGTGCTGTTGTGTGTGTGTCAGCTGTCCTAGGTTCATTTGGCATAGAAATAATTTTCACAAGAAGCTGGGATAGGGCACAGCAGAGACAGCCTACCCCAGCTCGCCGGGGCGGGGCAGGGGGGGTATCCCATACCACATGGCATCATGCTCAACATGTAAACTGGGGAAGCTGCTGGAGGGGTGGAGAAGCTGGGCTTTGGGAAGGGGCAGAGCATCAGGTTCTTGCTGGTGAGCATTGTATATCACTCGATATATTATTTTACTAGCATTATTGTTGTTATTGATTCCTGTCTTCTTGTGCTGTTCTGTTAAACTACCCTTATCTCAGCCCAAGAGGTTTTACATTTTCCCTCTGATTCTCCCTGCTAGAGCAGCGTGAGTGAGCAGCCAAGTGGTGCTTTGTTGCTGGCTGGATTGAAACCACCACAGTCCTTTTTGGCACTCAAGGTGTGTCATGAAGGGTTGAGATAACAACATATCTGACCTGGGTGTGCTAAACCAATATTTTTCACATGTCTTTCTTCTATTGGTTAAATGGTCACTGGTCACAATGTTGGTTTATTTGTTCGCATGGTTCTCACGAATTCTTACATGCAGTGTGTATTCTCTGCAGTAAAGTTTATCACCTCTGGGAGAGAGATGAGGACCCACTGTACTGGGTACTGCCAGCTGGTGATATGGTCACATCACTGGTGATGAAGTTGAGCTGATATTTGTATGCAGAATTCTTGTCATGCCCATACCTGGAGCTCCTTCTCTCGGAATTTATTAGTAATTGCACCCCATCTATGGGAAGACTGGGGAGGATACTTTCTCCTGCATTTTCATCTCCCTTTTCTCCTTCAGACTAATTGAGACTTTTGAATATCCTTGAAAAGTTTGAGCCAGCATGCTATGTCTCCTGAATGTGTTTCAGGTTTTCTTTAGGGTTGCAAAACATTGTTTTTTTTTATGAATACCACCCAGAGATGTGCCCAAGGCTGGATAGCCATGAGTGACGTGGCACATCATAGGGAAACCTGGGCAGGTACCTAGAGAACTTCTCACCTCCAATGGTTTGGAATTGTACTCCCAAACAACTAAAGGACCTTGATAGAGTGATAGAATATTTGGAAGGAAAATGCTGTGACTATTGCAGAGGCACAACTTGCCACACTGTGCTGAACCCTGGCCAGTATCTACCAAACACTGCTCAGACATTACACAGCACCCTCAGGTGGTGGGGAGGGAAAATAGACTGATGAGCACTGCAGCTATTGCAACTTTCATGTCAAGCACTGTGGCTACTCGAACACTGGTGAGAGGCACTGCTGCTGAATCAAAAAGAATCAGCCTGTGCCAGTATTAGTCACCCTTGTACATGCTAGCCAAGAAACTGTCCCAAGAGTTCCAGCCATTTGAGGATAAATTCTGCTCCCCACCTGCACAGGCCCATATCTCAGCTGTTACGAGCAGGCATTCCTCTGCTCAAGAGAGACAACATAGAAGGTACACAGAAGAGACTTTTAGAGATTATCCAGTCCAACCTCCTTGCTAAAGCAGGTCCACCTAGATCAAGTCACACAGCAATGTGTCCAGGCGGCTCTTGAAAATCTCCAGAGAAGGAGACTCCACACCCTCCCTGGGCACCCTGTGCCAGGGCTCCCTCACCTCAACAGTAAAATAGTTTTTNTCCCCTGATCATCTTGGTAGCCCTGTGCTGAACTCTCTCCAGACTCTCACCACAGGGTACTCTGTGGTTTTACCAGCATAACCACAGAGACATGAGGGAGTGGAGTGGAAAAATTACCGGAATCCCAGAGACCCAGGTACGGGGGTTGCAAAGGAAAACAATCACAAAAGAGGGTTCTTCCGGCAAAAAATGCTGCTCCTGTTTCCAGCAGGTGGTTCCCCAAGTAGAAGGGATACTCTTGCTTCTGGTCCTCTCGAAAGCACTTCTGATTCCTGTTTACAAAAAGTGAGTAACCGATAGTGTGACTGGGATGAGAAAGGCCTTGCCTCCAGCCAGGTGGAAGAGAGGAATAACGGTTTATCGGTCTGTGGTGGATCCAATGGCCTGGCACATCTAGTCCACAGTAGTACAAGGCTGTACTGGACACCAGTGCACAGTGTACACTAATGCTATCAAGCTATAAAGGGGTGCAAGCCATCTGTATTTATGGAGTGGCAGGAGAATCCCAACAGCCAACTATATTAAAAGGTGAAGTGAATCTAATGGGAAATAAGTGGCATAAACACCTCACTGTGACTGGCTCAGAGGCTTGATGCATCCTTAGCATAGACTGCTTCAGGAGAGGGTATTTCGAGGATAGAAAGGTGTAGCAGTGGGCCTTTGGTATAGCTGACTTGGAGGTGAAAGAAAATGAGAAGCTGTCTACCTTGCCCAGCCTCTCCGAGGACCCTTCTGCTGTGGGGTTGCTGAGGTTCGGAGATCAGCAGGTGCCAATTGCAACCATAGCAGTGCACGACTCCCTGATTCCCGATGGTGAGCTGATGAATCATAGAATCATTTCAGCTGGAAAAGACCAAGTCCAAGCTGAAGGAGGTATAAGGTGAAGTATCTTTTCATACTAGTCCTGCCTATTCTTCTGCTCTATTCTGATTTAGGTGACAAAGGTACTGGCTAAGTGGATCTTTGAGCTCGGTCAGTGTGTAGCTGTTTTGGGATTTTAAATTTGGTTCAGAA
This sequence comes from Urocolius indicus, assembly GCA_013401255.1. Classification (NCBI taxonomy): domain Eukaryota; kingdom Metazoa; phylum Chordata; class Aves; order Coliiformes; family Coliidae; genus Urocolius; species Urocolius indicus. The sequence continues at coordinate 495,911 of WBNH01001080.1, forward strand.
CGACAAACCAAACAACTAGTGAAACTGTTACTTTCTGAAGTTCGCAAAGGCAAAAATTTCCCTGAACTTAATATGTATGAGATGGGACAAGTACTTGAGGGAGGAATCCACTGGCGATAATAAAATGGGCAAATCATATCAGGCTGAGGACATCAACTGAGCTGACAGCATCTAGGAGTACACTGGACATATTTGCATTCCTCATGAGATGGCCACTGTTGCAGACAGCACACTGAGCTAGCTAGACCCAAAAGGTGAACCCTTGATGAGGTTTAGTAGCTTCATTTTTCATTCAGGCTGTTTAACTTGGTTGTCTCTTGTAGAGAAGCAGAGGAATATAACACAGTAGATAAATCACAGCAGATGAAAGAATGAGAGGTGGAAATCACTGTGAAGATCCCCTTGTCAGTTAACTTATCATGACATTTGGTATGTGTACCACTACCTGGTTTACGCATGAGGGCATTGTTACCTGAAAAAGTCTGTGGTTGAGCTCTTTAGGAATTCTGTGTAGCAAGGCTGTGAAAGGTACTGTTGGGATTTACTTTCAAGGCTTTAAAGTAACTTTGAGGAGTTGTATTGGCTTGGTCTGACGCAAAGGCAGTGCACTGAACCACTAGCAGCACATCTTGCCTCTGTTTTCAAGAGGAAAGAAGGGTAATGGATGGGGAAGAAGGATGTGAATCTGTAGAAAAGCACAAAGCACACCTTTCCAGTGCTTGAGGAACATTGTTCAGAAGTGCTTAACAAAAATCTAAAGGAAAGAAGTTGTTGTGGTTGGCCATGTTTTTTCAGTAGTTCTCACTTTCCTGATTCACCTTGACAGATAATGCGTTTGGAAATCAAGGCAACTAATGCAACATGATCGTCTTTCCTAGGAGAGCTGGATCTTTTCTACGTTTCACTGGTATTGCTTTTTTAAGAGGAGAGCAATTTTTAAAATGCAGCAATGGAAATGACGTGGTCACAAGTATTAGACGGCAATGGAAGAACATTCTCTAGAGTATCTGTTTCCTGGCACAGGACAAGATGTACATTTTTTTTTATGTTATTTTCAATAATAATGAAGCATTTTAAGTAAAGTGAGGTCATGGATCTGTAGAGTTTTTTAAGTTGGTTCACAGACATGCTTGGGTGCCACACTGTTGTGGCAATGTTAACACAAACACACTACCATATCCAGTAAGATTTTGTTGCTTCATTTCCACTATGGTTTCTATTATGTAATTAAAATGCAATTATTTGGATAACCAATTCTTAAAAATAGCGGTTGTTAAAACACAGAGTGCCAAGGGCCATTTGAGGATGTATCTGTATGGATAGGTGCAGACAGTGATGTGTTTACTCTGCCCGAACCAGCCAGCTGGGAGCCACCTCCAGTGTAGCAGCTGTGTAGTTGGAATTCATATGTTGCTGAGGCTCAGTTAACAAGGCTGGCTGCAAGGCAGGATATATTTGCTTGGGCCCAGAACTGTGCTAATGTGGCCATGATATTTCTGGAAAGAAGCTGGTCTTATGTCCAACTGGCTCAGAGCATGAATAGAGCAGAGAGATGGCTGTGTTTGTCAGATAGTCAGAAACGCAAGTCAGGAGACGAAGATTGAGGGAATTTCTCTGTATTTCTGTGGCTGCTGTCAGTGAGATTTTTGTCTTTATTAAATAAGAAAAAAAAGTCCTGCTGACAATTGCTTCATCTAGTTTACAGTAAGCTCAGGATATTGTCAGTATTTAGGACTGTACACTTTTGTTTTCTAAACTACACTAGAGCAGATGATTTCCTTAAAAAGAATGGGGGATTTTTCTCTCCTAGAAAATCACATAAACAATATATTTTAAAACCAAAGATCAATTAGCCTTAAGGCTTAAATACCTTCCAGAATCACAGAGTCACTTACCATCCTTTATTACTTATATTTGCAGAGAAGTATAGCTGTTTTTTCCCAGCAAGCAATTGAAAGAGCGGGATGCAATTGGCAGCTCAGATTCCAAATTGTTCCTAGGCAGCACTGGGGAGAATTGTTTGCTGCCTGAAAATTTCTCAGTGGTACTTACTGCTGGGTTGGGGTTTTTTTGTCTGTTGAGATCTGCTTTGGGAAAAGTTTATACCTTCTCTTCTGAATTTCTAAATGGTGGAAAGACTTGAGCCGTGCTATGTAAGTCTATATTGAAAATGGAGAATAGTGAATTCTGTTGGCCTGGCCTTTTTAGCTCTCTTTATTTGCTCTCCTAGAGATTCTGAGGATATGTTTTTACACTTAGGATCATCTACGGTAAGCAGCAACACACATATATTGTACCCTCTACATGTTTAGTTCAGGACATTCTTTTCTTTCTGTCCTTACAGGTATGTGTTGTATTTGTTCAAGGTCCGCAGAGTAGGAGCTTGTAATACCTTCTAATCAGAGAAGAATGATAGAAGATGAGAGGAGATGCCCCTAAGTTTATACTGTGATACCTGTATTTTGACCTGATACTACTGCTATATCCTCCCTAAAGGACTGAACGTGACATTACATATGGCAGGCTTGAACATCTTAGCCATAAGGTCCATCATTTTATCTGTCTTGGGCTTAGGACTCCCCTGCAAAGAAGTAGGCAATTTCTGTTTTAACAAATAAAAGTTGAAGATGGCATTTAGAAATGGATGTTGTCGTGAAAAAACACACCAGGCACCAATTTTAACATACCAAAATACTTTATTTCTTTAGAGGATGGGTTTTTAAAAGATATTGTCATAAAACCCAAGATGTTCCACCTTTAGGTAATAGTTGTACAATATCATACACTTCCACTGTGCATGAAAGCATGCCCAGTCACTTGGAAACAGATTTTTTTTCCCCCAATTTCAGAAGCTACAGAGTAACACCTTAGACTCGCTCTCTCTTATATTCAGTGTGTTAAAACATATAATGATGTGTAACTGGCAGCAGCTCTGTTTCTTTACACTCGTTCAGCCATCGCTGTTCTGGAAACCAGAAAAGGCAAGGCAGAGCATTACAAGTACCCTTCTGTCATCTTTCTTTTGGGAGCAATCCAGATGGAAGGATTCCGCTGATATCAGTCCAGCTTTGGACTGGTCTGGGCAAGGGAGCGTGTGTTTGGCAAGAGCTATGGAATGGCCAGATCTGGCATTACTAGCAAGAACGGTGTATGCTGCCAACATCTTTTACTTCAATTTCTCTCATCAGCTCAGAATTAGCAGGCAAGAGCCTTGAATTTGTGCCTAGAAGCAACAAATAATTTTCTCTCTTGCCTTTCTCCATGCTATTCCAGTGAGTTCTTCCTCCCATATTAGCAGATACAGTGCCCAGCAGTAAATGATTCATTTTGTTGGCTTGCTGCTTCTCTGGAATTCCCCAGCTGCATCTTTCTTTCCAGGAAGGGTTCTCAAGAGTTTAGAAACTATAAAACTAATGCTAGTACAACAGTGAAACAAGAGATACTATGATAAGGATTTTCATTGCTGGAGAGAGCAAAAAACTTCAAAAAAGATTCAACCTCTGTATCTTTAGGCTGCTGAAATGAATCAATGTCATTTTGATTACTCAGAAATGGTGTGTAAATCTCTTGACTTAATTTAGGATACATATATTTTTTCTTATGTAGTCTTAAGATCGCCTTATCAAAAGAGTCCTTATATTGGAGTTGAGGAAATTATTAACAAAGGATTATTTCATTCAGCCTTTGCATGTTGCCACCTTTACTAACATTCCAACTGCCACTAGTGCTTCTGTCAAGTGAAGTAAAATATCCTTATTTCCATACAGTGTAACTGGTTTACAAGATGGTGAAAAGAGGAAGGAGTTCCATTCCTGCAGGCAGTCCTACTGACTCATCAGGTGGCCAGGTTTCAAGATGAAGACCTATAGGTCACATCTCATTTCCATTTGGTCCCTGAAGAGTTTAAACAGGCTGTTGTCTGTCTTCCTGGGTGGTTTTGGGTGACGTCAGATTTCATTGTATTCCAGGATGCTTATCAGTAGGGGAAAATCCTGCAGGTCTCTTTTGGATTGTATGACAGCTTATACTCGTGCTTTGTGCTGTGTTGTTCCTTGGCAGTTTGGTTGCACTCAGCATATTCTTTAAGGGGGAGACGCGTGTGGGATATGTATTTTCATCAGCATACAAGCAACATTTCCTCAGATTGCTTTAGGGTTCCTGTGGTGCTGGAAGGAACGAGCCAGCATGTGCAAAAAGACCTTACTTCCAATCTTCCCGTTGCCATCCCAGGATGCATGAAAAAACATCTTTCTGCAGAAGGATAGAGGTCTGTTAAGAAATTGCACAGAACGCATGGTTTCTGGAATAACAGAAACTTCACATCACACGGTCTCATTGCTAGAGGCTAATTTGGTTAGATTTGTAGACAGGGTGATCAAAATAAAGTGCCTTTAGAGTCTTGAACAGTCTTGAAAATGAAGGATTCCAAAATAAGAAAAAACAACAAAACCAAACTTGAAGAACTGTTATAAAATTGCTATTCTAAAATTGTTCATATTGTGTATTTGTTTACAGTTTCCATATTTAGATAGAAATAATTACAGGTGTATATTTATTCAGTATCTAAAGTATGTATTACATGTGCAATAATTTCTTGAGTAACCATCACATCAACTGAGAAAATATAATATTTTGAGAGATCCAGTATGGACTGACCATCTGTTTCTGTAACCATCTCTTTTTTTGTGATTTAATTCTCCCTTTTCTCAAATTGTTTTGATTACCCAGGGGTTTGGATACGATACTGCACAAAACAGTGTACAGAGCCCCGCTTCTCTGAACACAAAGGGAATCAAATGGAGACTTACCTTGCTCAGAGTTTCCACTTTCTTTCAATTAGCAATCAAAAGCGTATTGATAAAACTATTAGGTTGAGTCATATTCTTAGCCCTTCTGTGACTGTGAGTGGCGCTCTATTCCTCCTGTATATATTTGTACCAGTTCTTTTCCCTAACAAACATGTGCACATATAAATACACACAGAATCATACCGAGCTGTACTCTGCACCTACACCCTTCTGATTCCTGAACAGATTCGCAGACATGTTTATTTTAGACAAGTAGATATTTTGAGAACTCTTGACCTAAACAAGCAGTGGTTGCAATTATACATAGCTTTCAACAAATGTTGACCAAAAGTATAATAATGTTCTTTGCCTAAAAATCACACTAACACGTTTCTCTAGCATATAAGGAATGAGACTTATGTCACGCAAGATGAAGTGCTCTCCTGCTTTTGCTTGATTGAGATCTGTAAGAGCAGGAAACAAATGTAATCTATAGGTCTGCTTTTACACTAAAATCCTATAGTCAGGCTTATTACTGCAAGAAACTAAGAAGGGGTTCAATGAGGTGGCAGTTGCCCAGATTTCCTAAGATTACAATTCTTTAAAAAGGACTTAGGACAGTTTTATGAAAGCTGGCTTAAACATGCAGTTTCTATGTGTCTCTATAGCATGTTCTTTATGACAAATAAAACCAGATTGCTTTTTCCAGTACCTGATTCATTTCTTACCTATTGCGTGACACAGTAACATGAGGAGTTGAAGAAAAAAATTCACTGGTTTGAAATTTCTTGTCTGCTGAGCCCTTCTGGGTGGTCTGCATACTTGAAATATTTCAGGAATGAAGTATTTAAGAGATTACAATGTTAGGAGTGCAGGTAATCGGAAAATATATCTTCCTGTTATGTAGCAGCACACTAAATGGACGACTTGAAAGGCACAAACATAAATTGTTCAGCCTTTCCATGTCATGGCACTTAATGACAGGGTACAGTTGCAAATAAACTTTTTACTAAGCTTAAAAATGGAATATTAAAAACTATTATTTTACAGGTGATATCTGCCTAAAACCAGTGGAAACACAGCTGAGCAAATTAAATGTTTAAAATTAAGCCCAATATTAATCACATAAGGCTACAGAAAACCACAACAACAACTGTTTGCTTTACTGATTTCACTAGCCCTGTCAGCTTCATGCTTGGTATCCTTCAGCTGTAGGTACTGCTGCTTCAGCAATTACACTGTCAAGCCTTTGTAGCTTTATCTTGTTCTTTTATATATATATATAGTTTTTAATATATATATATGTCAGCTTTCACTATGACATACTACATAAAATATATCTTTATCTTATTTTTTGGGGGTTGTTTCCCCCTGGTCCCCCTATTTCACAACAATTTGGGGGAATAAATAAATTAGGCATTTATTTAAATCAGCAACTCTATCAACATTTTTTACTTTATATCATGTTTTCAGTCTAAGTATAGTTTGAGAGTTAGAAACTATAAAATATTAAGATCTTCAAATAAGGAAAAAAAAAATCCCAAGCCTCCAAATCCTGTACTATCTAAATATGTCTATAAAACACATGTCTGTAAGAACCCTTAAAACTGGCAAATCTGGGCTATGAGATGGTTTAGTCAGAGTCCTATCTATAAGCTAGCTAATAATGTGGGTTTCAATATATAAAGAACACAAATCTCCAAGTCTATGTAAATGACTATGCAATAAATACTCTTTTTGACACATACCTTGCAGGCTCTTGGAACAGTACTGGGAATGCCTTAGTAACTGAATGGAAACGTATTCTTCCCTGTGCACCCAGATAATGCAGCAGCACTATCTTCGCTTTAGAAAGACATCATGAAACAAAAGCGGGAGAGGGATCTTTAAGAAAGAGAAGACAGGGAGTTTGGAGGTCTTACTATTAGAAAATAGCCCTCAAGGGCTTAGGCCTTTTGATTTAAGTTTCATCCTGAAATAGCATGGAAAATGTATGTTACTGCTGTCCAGGCTGTTAGGGATTCTGGCTGCAAGATACCAGAGCACCTAAGAAGGAGTCTTGTAGTTAGTCAATCATAGACTAGTTTTATCTACCTTCTTACAGCCTGGATTCTAACTTTGTAATTGGAAATCTGACCTTGTGTTTGTCTACACATTTTCTAACCCTTAAGATCATGTGCTCTTAAAGGTGAGTCTAGTAAAGTTGACAGATACACAGTGAATTCCTCTTTGAAAGAAACAAGTCTAAATTTAGGGACTGGAGATAGCTGTAAAGCAAAGCTACAGTGGCTGGTGTGTTGATAGACCTGTCACACGAATAACCTCTGGCAGGCACAGAGGCCAGTGCCTCTTCTGGAAGAAGCAGATGATGATGAGGCACCATATTGTTTATGAGCAAGAAAAACTGACTTGGAACATTTTGTCTTGTTCAGTTACATCTGTGTAATTCCTGTCCCCAGTAGGACTATACAGAGAAGAGGCTGCAATTTAGCCCTCTAATGGCAGCAACTCCATGAGTCCTATGCTGGTTTGTCTTTTTATAGCTTTGTTGGTACAGCATTTTTAACTGTGTAAAACAGGTACCAAATCCTTACTTTTGACCATAAAGTATCACAATGAAACTTAATGGACGGGAATTAGATTAGTGGAGTCAGAACTTCCATTTCTATGGCTGCTTTGCAAACTCAAACTGGAGCTTTGCACCTTTCTAACACAGAGGCACATATCAATATATTTGAAGTTGTAAGGCAGCGAGCCTATCGTAATCCACTTGCACAATAATTATTTCCTTTTAATTGTGAAAGAACACAATTACATTATAACCAAATGCAAAAAATGTTCTCAGAAAGATGAGATGTAACATGCAATTGCGTAACAGCTACCGTAACTTAGTTACGCTAGTGGCTCAGTGGGAGTTGGACTTGATCATCCTTATGGGTCTTTTCCAGCTTGAGATATTACACTCCATCATTCAATACAAATTGAAGTGGCCAAATAGATGTAACAATAATGCTACCAGTTTATCCACTCTCACAGTCAAAAAGCCATGTTTTTAAGGGAAGTTTGTTTTAAAGTCTCTTTGCATTTCTGAATCATGGTTGCTAAAGACCTTCTTACCCAAAACGTACCGTTACTTTTGACATCACCGTGAAGTTTGAAAGATATTCTTGAGAGCTGTGGCACCGAGTTACAACACCATTATGGAACATGGTCCCATGTAAGTGATTCCCATTGAGTTCTCCAGAATGAAGTTAGAAGAGTAAATATTAATCACAGTTTGCCACTCAGTGCGCCAGCCCTTCCACTTTAATCAATACCGGTTGGTTTAAGCTGAATTACACGGGAGCATGATTTCACAGGGAGCACTCTGAGCTACTGAAGACCCTAAATTCAAGTGTCTGAAAAAAGGTTTGCAAAATACATGTTTGGGTTTGTTTGTTTGTTTTTTTCATTTTTAACCATCAGGACTGTATTTGTTTACAAGAGAGAACAGGGTTTGGCTTCATGGAGCTTACAACATAGGTGTCTACAAGCCTGATCACAGAATGAACTAATATTTATCTATTATAAAAGTGGTTTGGAAGGAGGAAGTAGCACATTGTTTTCTGCCTCCACATGCTTGTTCTCAAGAGTATAAGAAACCAAACTGAGAATTCAATTGAACAAATTAATTCTTCTAATGTTTGAATATTTCTTCCACAGAGCTTCTGGAATGGTCTTGTTTTTTAAGCAGGCTACCAGCAGCTCACACAACTTGCAGCTTTTAACTAGCAACGTCTAAATCAATCAAATATTGTAAGCTGGATCACTGAGATCAAGCACTGCTATCTGTGACCTGAACTAGGCAGACCTGCTTCGGCAGGGGGCTTAGACTAAAAGTCCCTTCCAATCCTTGCCATTCTAAGATTCTGTGATTCTAGCCACAGTGAAAGCTTTCCTTTGGGGCAAACTGTTTGAGAAACCATAAACAGGAAGTAACTGCTGTCATAAGTCACCTCCAGGAATGGCCTCATTTTTGGCCATGGAGGCCTTACAAAAGCAGGTCCAGCTCTGTGGAGCTCATTTGAGCCTACTCAAATGGATGCAGCAACCAGCAAGTGTAAGTATGTGTGTATGTGTGCGGGGTGGTGTTGCCTGTCACATGTATGCCTTATAGCTTTGCAACACAGTAATCTTCTCATTATCCTAGTAGAAAGACTATCCAAACTCATACTACTGCTTATGAATTTACAGTAATTGATGTGCCAGCAACTACATATTTACACAAAATGTATTTAATAGGTGACACTAGAGTGAATTGCATTGCACGTGGCAGGTCACCCAGCCAAATGGGCACTGCAGCTGTATTTTGAAAACCATATGGATTTCTAATCAAGTTTTTCTGAGGTGAAATACTTTGTGTATTGTAAATCAATTATTTGTTTCTTTTCTAAGCAAGGAAATCTTCAAATGTTGCTGAAGAAATGAAAAATGAAATACCACTGCAAGTCAATATTATAGAGTCTTAAGGGTGGAAGGGACCTTGATCCAGTCCAACCTCCCCGCTACAAGAGGCCACCTAGGGTAAGTCACACGGGAACATACTGCAGATAATCTGGAAGTTGCACCTGGGCTCCAGTTTATTGCCATTTAATGAAGTTTCTGCAACTTTTTAAGAGCAAGCAAAACACTTTTCAGTAGACAGAAGGGAGGAAGGAAGAAAAAGTTGCACTTTTTTGCATCTTGGGTTAGATTTAAGATGTAGAAGCCTGTGAGTTGCTAAAGGAATAGGCATCAGTCACAAAACACGTTGCTCCCTGCTTAGTGTGCCTGGAAAGGTCAGTAAGGATCCAGTTTCATTCATTCTCTTAGGGAAAACTGGATTTTTTTTCTGGGTTTGCATTGAGCAGAAGGAACCTTGCATGGGCACACTTGTTCATTCCAGACTTGAAAACCAGTAGTTCCAGTGTATGTCTTCAGATGGGCAGATGCCATTTTGAAATCTTAATCTTCTAAGACAATTTTAGAGCAATGAACTGGGACAGTGCAATTTATAAAAAGGTGTGTGAGGAAAGTAACAGGAATACTATAAATTACACAAGGATGAGGTAGTGTGCACATTAGGAGCTACATAATCCAGGAATGCAACTCACTGAGCTTATGCTATTCACGTCTGAATTTGCTCCTAACTGTGACTTTAAACATTGTACTTGTATGCATGTACTTAAAGTTACTAGCAGTTACCAATGACAGAACTAAGCACATAAGAGAAAATGGAAGGTTTGTATCAAGTCTCTTGTGCAGAAGCAGAACCAAGACTATCCAG